>JALIGW010000429.1:25000-29618 GCA_023053685.1 Diadophis punctatus similis | reverse complement strand
CCCTCCCTCCCTCCCTCCCTAGGATGTTCGGAAGGGTTTTAGATGGCTTGCTGATTACATGTGGTTGTAGGAATCTGTTGGTGGTTTCTGCAGGGATGGTTTTCACTTGCCTTCCCTACGGCTCGCAAGCACCACCTCCACACGCTTTGCTCACATGCGCCACCTCCACACATGCGCACAACCTCCTGTGCATGCGCTTTAGTCACGCGCGAGCCTTCCATGCATGTGCCTAGCCTCAAAAACGTGCACATAGATCCGGGGCAGGTGGGCTGGTCCACCCGCGATTTCTGCTACCGGTTCGGGTGAACCGGGACAAACTGTTTGAATACCACCTCGGAGTTTCTGAGATATTCCTGAAAACATCCTAAGCAGCGCAAAAAACCCAGCAACACCAGAAGAAAAAATGAGTCATCTACAACATATAATGTAAAGGACTGCAACAACCACAATGTAGGACGAACAGGTGGCAGATTGGAAAAAGGCATCCAGGAACACCAACGGGCGGGCAGAAGACACGAGGAAAACTCTTCAATTTCACAACCTATGGACCGATTTAACCATAGTTTCAATTGGGAAAATGGGACCATCCTTGACCAAGCCAGGTCCAAAAAAGCCAGGGAATTTCTAGAAGCCTGGCACTCTGACAAATCGGCCATCCATTGACACCTAGACATTAACAACATCTATAGTCTATGCGAAAGAGACAATCAACCAGCCCAAAGGGGGACAAATAGACCCAAGCCACCATCTCCACCATCAATCAGCACCTAGATCAGCATAGATTAACTCCAAGGTTAACATCAGACCAACAATCAAGGAAAACAATCCCCCAATCAAGAAGCTGCCAAAGAAGCCAACAGCAAACAGCCCAAGCAAAGAACCTTCAAGAACGCACACACCCCAAACACCGACAGGCAAGCCACTAGAATATAAACTGAAAGCAAACCCCACTCCTTCCTAGCACTGATGATGTTACCTAGTTTGGGTCATGAAACGTCTGCAAGAAAACAAGCAAGCTCAGAGAGCATTAATGACCCCTAATGTTTAAAAGCACATCACAGGACCCTGGGACATTACAGCTGTGATGAATATGAGCCAGCTGCCAAGCATCTCAATTTCAAGCACGTGAACCAGAGGTGGGTTCCTGCCGGAGCTGTCCGGTGTGCAGCTCTGGTAAGGAGCGGCCGATTGCGCAATTTGCATGCGACCGCTCCGGAGCCCTCTCTGCCCGTCCGTCGCGTGCATCGCCATCTTTTTTCTGTGAATTTTTGGGCAATTTTGCTTCTGCACTGTACGGAAGCAAAATTGCGCCAAAATCTCTCGCGCGCACACGTCCCCTTGCGAGATTTCAGCACGATTTTGCTTCCGCGCATGCGCAGAAGAAAAATCGCACGAGGGGGCACGTGCGCCCAAAAACATGGAGATGCGTGCGCAGCGCACTGGCACCGGTAAGGAAGCAACCCTCCGCTGACGTGAACCTGGAGATGGTGCAACGGTTGGCTGAAAAAAACGGTCACAAGTCACTTTTTTCAGTGCTGTTGTAACTTCGAACAGTCACTGAACAAACTATTGCAAGTTGAGGGTAGCTGAATGAACCAGACCCAAGACAGTTTAACTTCCAAGGCCACCAAGGTTGACTAGGTCTCTCAACTATAAGACAACTTTTTAATATAGAAACGCCGCTACGTCGATTTTTTTTCTTTAAAAATGGAATGTAGAACTCGGTGGGTTTGCTACCTCTTTGTCGGAGCTGCCTCGTCTCCCAAACTTCTCACCATCATGGATGAATCCCCTTTGCTACTGAAGAGTACCATGAGTTAAACATAAGAAAACCAGAAGCCATGGATGTTCCTTCTCCAAGTGTAGCCGGGGAAACGGATTCCTTCCCCTATAGCCACTCTTTCAGGCTTTATGTTCCAGCGAGAAGTCTTCCTACTTCACTGCTCCAACAGATACTCATATCCCTGAGGATATGAAAGGATGAAAGCCTTGGAGACCATCTGCTCGGTACAAATAAGGGGCAGGTTATTGACAGCAGGACCCGGTAGGCTTTGGAAGGGGCCTCTGAAGAATCCCTTCCCCTTCCCACTGTAAATATCCCATTGGCATTATTGGAAAATAGACAACCCGAGAGCTAAAGGGAGTTGGCCATTGGCCCAGATTTGCTTAATGCCGTGGAAGACACTTGCTATTCCAGAAGAGAAATCTGATTTTTCCTGTCTTTGGCATTCACACCCATCAGCAGGCCTAAGAATATACTATTCAATACAGTATTCTAAAATGCAGGGCAATGAATATTTATTGCTTATAGCCATAGGACATTGGAAACAGAACACAATATTCAGAAGTTCCTGCCTGGGAACAGTTTATGAAATCAGCATGAATCTTGGTAATCTTGTTGGCGTCTAATCTGATTTTGTGATCGGAAGCTGCTTTAAGGGCTGAAAAGTATTGTACTAATTGTACTAATATTGTAAAATAAAGCAAATAAATAATATATAAGCCATTTAAATGTTTCCAGTAAGAGACACTGGGCCAAACTGTTTATCCATGATAAACATGTTGTCCCGCTCACTCACACAAACACGTAACCAGGGCTTAGTGGATTTATTAATATTCTCTGGTAACTCCCTTCACCAAAGACCCAGAACTGTCCCAATTAAGTCCAGCCATGAGCAGATCGATGCTAGTCCACAGAGCAGTGTCCAAAGAGTCCACGAGGGCACTTGAAAGTTTCTCAAACAAAATAAATCCACCAGGCAAACTTAAATCCACAGTACAAGAGAGTTCACAAAGCAAAAAAAAAAAGTCAAGAGTTCACAAGGCACGATCCAAACTCAAGGCACAGAGTCAATCCAAAGCGAGGCAGGAATCACAACGACCAGAAAACACAAAGCTAGGAAATGAAGATGTTGTTCCCAGCATTGCCTCCATCCGTCTGCTGTGCTTCCGATGCAGCCCATGAAGAAGGGTGAGGCTGCCTCCTTGTGAGTAACCTGGCTGACCTTCTCTGCTCCTGCCTTTTCTCTGCCCTGCATGTTCTTGGATCAGTACAGAAGGCAGTTCCTCCTCCTCCTCACTGACTGGCTCCAGCTGCAAATTGTTGAATTGTTCCATGGCAATTTGTCCTGTAGTGAGTTGGCCAAGGAAAGTTGTCCCATTCTGTATCGAGTATCATCTATATACTGATGATACTTCTGCCCAAGCTAAGGGGTGATCTCTTCCATCAACTCCATGTAGATGTTAAATAAAAGTGAGGAGGGAATAGAGTCCTGAGCCACGCCACAAAGCAGAGATCTAGGGTTAGGGTTAGGCCTTCTTCTGCCTCTAACAATGACCAGAAGCATCCCTGAAGCTTATGAAATATATTATATGTAACTTGATTGAAACATGGCAATGGTTTTCTAGTTTCTCTTCTGCTATATTATATTTGGAATTGGCCTGATGCTCAGACCTCTTTGTTATTCTTTTTGATTGAGCCAGTATAGAAAGTTTAATCAGCCTGATCTAGCCTGGAATTTTAAACCAAATAAAAAAACCAGGTAATCTAGAACCGCAGATTCTTTTCGGTCTCTCTGAGAGTGAAATCAATGTGCCTTTTGTGATGAGAACTTGCCTGCGGTTTTCTTTATCTGCACATGCTCAGAAAATATGAAGGAAGGTGTGGTTTGTGGAAATAGATTTGAAAACCTGACAAACTAATGGCTGGATTATGAAATTAGATTTGGAATAGATCTTTTATTTTTAAAGAAACCAGTCTTGGCTATTTGTCAAGCTATCCAAGCCATGGTTCTAGATATAATTTTTCCAGACTTAAGAGATAGTTGAAATACTTTTGTATTTCTAGGGCAGATATATAATTCTTTTTCAAATGCTGAAGTGGCTTAAATTCTTATCAAGTATTCGATGCTGAAATACTTTAACAATAAAAGATAGTGTTTGAGCAGATGTAGTTTTTAAAAATAAAAAAAATTATAAAGACATCAAACACAACAAAGAAGAGATTTTTTTTGAAAAAAAAATATTTTTTGGGAAAAAGTGCAGAGAAGAGCAACTAAGATGATTAAAGGCCTGGAGACGGTTGCAGGATTTGGGTTTGGCCAGTCTAGAGAAAAGAAGGACTAGGGGGGACATGATAGCAGTCTTCCAGTATTTGAGGGGCTGCCACAAAGAAGAGGGGGTCAAATTATTTTCCAAAGCACCAGAAGGCAAGACAAGAAATGGATGGAAACTAATCAAGGAGATAAGCAATCTGGAATTAAGGAGAAACTTCCTAACTGTGAGGACAATTAACTTGCCATCAGAAGTTGTGGGTGCTTCATCACTGGAGGTTTTTAAGAAGAGACTGGACAGCCACTTGTTTGAAATGGTATAGGGTCTCCTGCTTGAGCAGGGGGCTAGACTAGAAGACCTCCAAGGTCCCTTCCAGCTCTATTCTGAATTTGAAATCTCTCTCTCTCTTTCTTTCTTTCTTTCTCTCTCTCTCTCTCTCTCTCTCTCTCTCTCTCTCTCTCTCTCTCTCTCTCTCTCTCCCTCCCTCCCTCCCTCCCTCCCTCTCCCTCCCTCCCTCCCTCCCTCCTTCCCTCTCTCTCTCCCTCCCTCCCCCCCTCGTAATTTT
>JALIGW010000429.1:0-20000 GCA_023053685.1 Diadophis punctatus similis | reverse complement strand
CTTTCATTTCATCCGTTAATTTGTTCTCTTTCATCATTTCCTCTTCTTGCCTTCCAAGTCACAGCCTTCCATATGCTGTGTAGTCATTAGATACTCTGGGGTCATAAATATTGTCAGGCTTCCTTCCTAGAATGGAAACAGATAATCCAAGGGACACAACTTCTTAATGACTGTAATTCTGTTTATTTATTAAATTTGTGTAGCTGCCCAACTCTGTGCAAAGCACCTGAATAAAAACACAAAACCAAACAAACAACATAATTAAGAGTATTAAAATGAAGTTAAAGCAGTTAAAAACTAGAATCACAAAAAGATAAGAGTGCAAGAATAGCATTTACAAGAAAGAATGTTAAGTTTCCTACGCAAGAATTCCACTGTGTCATGAGGTTCGTAAAAAAAAAAGGGTGCTATTATTCTTTTAAATGAATAGAATATTCTTTATTGGCCGAGTGTGATAGGACACACAAGGAATTTGTCTTCAGTGCATAAGCTCTCAGTGTACATAAAAGATATAAGCAATAAATCATGACCATAGTCATCATAAATACATTCACCAAGAATCATAAGATACAACACTTAGTGATAGTCGTAGGATACTAAATAAGCAATCAAATAGTACTAGGAAACTAAATAAAGCAATATAAATCATAAGATACAAGCAACAAGGTTATAGCCATAAGTAGAAAAGGAGATAGGCAATAGGAAGGATGAGAAGAATAATAGTATTAGTCTTAGTAAATAGTTTGACAGTGTTGTGGGAATTAGTTGTTTAGCAGAGTAATGGCATGCAACAGGGGTGGGTCCCTCCTGGTTCGGACCGGATCGCCCGAACCGGTAGCGACCCGCTGATGACGTCACTGTCGGTGCCGTTCCGTGCGCGCCGCCATCTTTTTTTTGGATGTTGTAATGTTGTACAAATTTTTCCCCTTCCGTGGCTTGAAAAAGGGCCCGCCTGCCTGCCCATGGGTGAATTCTGACTATTATTTCTTCGCCCGAAGCACAGCTGATGAGCTCCTCAGCTGTGTTTCAAGCTAATTCCTGCTTCTGAGCATGCGCAGAAGCCAAATCATATGAGGGAACACGCGTGTGTGCGTGAGTGCAGTGCGCACGCGTGCACAAAACATCACAGTGCGAACTAGTGGCGAAGGTAAGTGGAACCCACCCCTGGCATGCGGGGAAAAACTGTCCTTGTGTCTAGTTGTTCAGGTGTGCAATGCTCTATAACGTCATTTTGAGGGTAGAAGTTGAAACAGTTTATGTCCAGGATGTGAGGGGTCTGTAGATATTTGGGATAATTACATATAAGCAATCTGGAGCAGCAAAACTCTTACCTACTTAATTTTGTTTTGTTCTGTTCCTAGGTAGAATATGGTGACTTTCCCCCTTGGTAAAGGTGGGTCAATCTATGTATCTCTGACCTGTTTAACATGTGCTGTTTCTGTTGATGTGAGGTGTTGTGTGTTCTGACATCAGTCAATTAAGGCTTTTGATCAATGCTTGCTTGCAAGGCATAGAAGATATAATTCTGGTTACTTGCCTTAGTCATGGCCATACCATATGCAGCATTGCCTGCCCATGGTAAAGTCTTAGCACATTTGACCAGTATACGGCACACTTATACTCATGAACAACCAAAACCCCTTTTCCAGTTTCTTCCTCTTATTTTAATGAGGGTCTCTAATCTTTGAGGCCTATATAATGTTTGCAGCAGCAACTAAGATATCTAAGGAATACGGAATAACAGAATTAGAAGGGACCTTGAGGTCTTCTAGTCCAACCCCCTACACAGACAGGAGACCTACAACATTCCAGACAGCTGCCCAGTCTCTCCTTTTAAGAAGTGAGAGAGCACCCACAACTTCTGGAAGCAACTTCTGTTCCATGGGTTGATTGTTCTCACTGTCAGGAAATTTCTCCTAAGTTCTAAGTTGCTTCTATCCTTGATTAGTTTCCATCCATTGCTTCTTGTCCTGCCTTCAGGTGCTTTGGAGACTAGCTTGACTCCCCCTTCTTTGGGGCAGCCTCTCAAATATTGGAAGATTGCTGTCTTGTTACCCCGGTCCTCATTTTTTACAAATAACTTAACTCATACCCAAGACATCTTTCTCCTCATATTTTCCCAACCACCACCACCACCACCACCACAAAACAACAAAAAAAAATTAGAAAGAGTGCAGAGAAGAGCAACAAAGAGGATTAGGGGACTGGAGGCTAAAACATATAAAGAACGGTTGCAGGAACTGGGTATGTCTAGTTTAAGGAAAAGAAGGACCAGGGGTGACATGATAGCAGTGTTCCAATATCTCAGGGGTTGCCACAAAGAAGAGGGAGTCAAGCGATTCTCCAAAGCACCTGAGGGCAGGACAAGAAGCAATGGGTGGAAACTAAACAAGGAGAGAAGCAACTTAGAACTAAGGAGAAATTTCCTGACAGTTAGAAAAATTAATCCGTGGAACAACTTGCCTCCAGAAGTTGTGAATGCTCCAACACTGGAAGTTTTTAAGATGTTGGATAACCATTTGTCTGAAGTAGTGTAGGGTTTCCTGCCTAAGCAGGGGGTTGGACTAGAAGACCTCCAAGGTCCCTTCCAACTCTGTTATTCTATTCTATTCTATTCTATTCTATTCTATTCTATTCTATTCTATTCTATTCTATCCTATCCTATCCTATCCTATCCTATTCTAATCCTTCATTCCATTATTCTATTCTATTCTATTCTATTCTATTCTATTCTATTCTATTCTATTCTATTCTATTCTATTCTATTCTATTCTATTCTATTCTATTCTATTCTATTCCATTCCATTCCATTCCATTCTATTCTATTCTAACCCTGTGAGGTGAGTTGGGCTGAGAGAGAGGGACTGAGAGTAAGCCGAGGGCACCCGGCTAAGGCAGGACTTTCATGGCCTCTTCCTTTCTCACCGGGTGCCTTAACCCCTAAGACCAAACTGGGGTACCATTCAGCGTGACTCGTACAGGACCAGTAATATTTGGGGGTGCTTAAAAAACCCCAATTCAGTTACAAATGTTTAGCATGCCTAGCTGGAAGACACTTCAAAATTGTGTGTGTGTGTGTGTGTGTGTGTGTGTGTGTGTGTGTGTGTGTGTGTGTAAAAATAAAATAAACTTGTTCTGCATCTTGCCGGCAATATACTGTAAGTCACAGCATACAAAATAGTCCACGGTGAAGATGTTTTCATTAAGTTATTAGATTCCGCGAGATTAATATTTACAACTGCCGGTGCCCCTGCATAACAATGGAACCTTTTCGTTGCTACAGCTATTTAAAAATATGGTCTTGTTTTTCTTTCCTTATCGCTTCCTGCCAGAGGACTGTCATAAGGAAAAAGCCTCCTTCAATGCAGCAGCTGGGGAAAGTCAGCTCCCGAGATAAGAAAGGTTGTGCGAGTCACAGCGAGAAGTAAAATGGCCCGGTTTCTTTTTCTCCAAGAAATAATGGGATCTTTGTGGAAAGGCAAAGCCAATTTAACAAATTTATACATTCATTAATCTTATGTTTTAAGCTCGTCTTAGGGAGTGTTGAGCTAATTCCTGCTGGCTGTAATTTACCTTTGCTTTGTTGGCTGAGAATAATCGCCTGACTTTGTTATTCAACTCTGGGGCTCATGCTTATTTATTTATTTTATTTTATTTATTTATTAGTGACATTTATATACCGCCTCACAGTGCAAGCACTCTCTAAGCGGTTTACACCAGTAAGCAATGTATATATTTACATTGCCCCCAACAATCTGGGTCCTCATTTTACCTACCTCGGAAGGATGGAAGGCTGAGTCAACCTTGAGCCGGTGAGATTTGAACCGCTGACCTGCGGATCACAGTCAGCTAAAGTGGCTTGCAGTACCCCTCTCTAACCGCTGCGTCACCTTGGCTCCTATGCTTAGCCTAAAAACCCCACTTTTAACTGGATATTGATATGTGTCAATCTTTCCCGCTTCGTGTGTGTGTGTGTGTGTGTGTGTGTGTGTGTGTGTGTGTGTGTGTGTGTGTTTAAAAAGCCACTTCCACCTACATCTTTACACTCTTTCAGAATGAGATCTGGACTTGCCCAATCGTGTAGTGTCATTTTTCCGGAAGTTAAAACTCAGCTATACTCTTGTAAGGTCTCCAGCCGCACAGAATTTGCAATCAATTCAATCTCTCCTTGACTTTCTCTCTTTCCTCCTCTTTTCTTCCTCACCTAGTTCTAAGATTGGTGGAATTGAAGAACATCCTGGGTTAGCTTCAAGGGCTTCAGTGAGATATGGAAGTAGAAAAAGGAGTGATAAACAGCAGTGATAAGAACTAAGGAGAAATTTCCTGAGAGTGAGAACAATTAATCAGCCGAACATCTCTCCTCCAGAAGTTGTGGGTACTCCATCACTGGAGGTTTTTAAGAAGAGATTTTTGTGTTTTTAAGAAGAGATTTTAAGATTGAGGAACATTTTTTAAAAGATTTTAAGAAGAGATTGGCAGCCATCCAATGGACAATGGCTTTTCAATGGATATTTGAAGGGCTGCCACAAAGAAGAGGGGGTCAACCTATTCTCCAAAGCACCAAAAGGCAAGATGAGAAACAATGGATGGAAACCCATCAAGGAGAGAAGCAACCTAGAACTAAGGAGAAATTTCCTAAGAGTGAGGACAATTAATCAGTAGAACAGCTGGTTGCCTCCAGAAATGGCGGGTGCTCCATCATGGGAGGTTTTCAAGAAGAGCTTGGGCAACCATTGTCCACAACTCTCTAAGATGGCATGAAAATTTCATAAAGAACATCTTTTATAAAAATAAGATTATTATATCCACTTCATTTTCTTAGTGCTTGAAGAAAGCACCAGCAATCCCACCTACCCTGTTCAGTATCCCAAACCCAGTATTCCAATCCCCACATTTTTAATTTTATTTATTTATTTTATTTGTCAAAACATGTACAAGATAACAGGTATGGTATAAACATAAACAAAAGCACAGTAGGTATAGGTAAATTTGGACAATAGGACAGTAGGACAGGGACGGTAGGCTTATGCACGCCCCTTACAGACCTCTTAGGAATGGGGTGACGTCAACTGTAGACAGTCTAAGGTTAAAGTTTTTGGGGTTTGGGGAAGAAATCACAGAGTCAGGTAGTGCATTCCAGGCATTGATCACTCTGTTGCTGAAGTCGTATTTTCTGCAGTCGAGTTTCGAGCGGTTTATATTGAGTTTGCATCTATTGTGTGCTCGTGTATTGTTGCGGTTGAAGCTGAAGTATTCATTGACAGGTAGGACATTGTGGCAGATTTTATGAACTACATTTAGATCAGATTGAAGGCGACATAGCTCTAAGTTATCTAAGCCAAAAATTTCAAGTCTGGTGGAATAAGGTATTTTGTTGTGAGCGGAGGAGTGGAGGACTCTTCTTGTGAAGTATTTCTGGACTCTCTCAATTGTATTAATGTCTGATATGCAGTGCGGGTTCCAGACAGGTGAGCTGTATTCCAGAATTGGTCTAACAAATGTTTTGTATGCTCTGGTTAGCAGTGTAATATTGCCGGAGAAGAAGCTACTCCATCTCCATCTCTACTTTTATTCTAATATCTAATATTATTATATCTAATATGTAATATTGCCGGAGAAGAAGCTACGCAAGATTAGGTTGACAACTCTTGGTGCCTTTTTGGCAATGTTGTTACAGTGGGCTCTGGCACTTAGGTCATTAGATATGAGTACTCCAAGGTCTTTAACAGCGTCCTCCTTACCGTAACTTACAATGCTTACCTTTATCGCAGTTCTTCAAGATGATTAATTCACACACCAATACAGGATTGTCAACATGGTGAATTTCACTGTCCATTCTGTCTTTCAAAATAAAGATGGCTTTTTTTCCCTAGCAGAAATGACCCAGGTCGGGATGGTGGCAATACCTCAATCTAGCTGTTGCCTTCACACCCGCCCTGACCTTACCCAACACAATTACCTACTTATATATATATCTTCTGCTGAGTTGGAGCACTTATCTACATAATAAAGTGTCCTGGCCAGGCATCAGAAGTGGAATAAAATAGATATTCTCAGGTGTCCTTCCCAGGGAAAATGAATGGTAGATTCTGGATAATGTGCTTCCAATTATCCTTCCATTGGGCTGCTTTCTGTTTTAGCAATATTTGCTCGTAAAATCCTGCTTGCGCTGTGGAGTTGTCCAATTCACTTACATGGTTTGATTTACAGATAGCCCATGACGGTGGAATAGTGGCGATGCAGGGGTTGCTAAAAATCTGCCAACTGTGCCTTATGTACTAGTGGGAGTCAACATGCCTTTTTCCACTGCGCCTCGACCGAGCAGCCATTTATTTTGAAACAGCCAATTTAAACTTAGTTTCCCTTGTAAACACTAACCTGAGAGTGTTAAATAGCTCCCAGCTGAGATATTGAAAAGTGAAGTTGAAACAGAATACTGCTACAGGGAGAATAAAATGTTTGGGAGAAGTACAAGATGGTTCTTGATATTTATTGAGCATCTTTTTATTGTTCCTGTGACATAAATGATGGAAAAAGACTAAGGCATATACAAGCCGCTGTACTGCAGTTTGGATTTTTGGTCTGGTGGTGAGCTAGGAATAGAATAGAATTTGAATAGAGCTGGAAGGGACTTTGGAGGTCTTCTAGTCCAGCCCCTGCTCAAGCAGGAGACCTTATACCATTTCAGACAAGTGGCTGCCCAGTCTCCTCTTAAAAACCTCCAGTGATGGACCACCCACAACTTCTGAAGGCAAGTTCTGTTCCATTGGTTAATTGTCCTCACTCTTAGGAAGTTTCTCCTTAGTTCCAGGTTGGTTCTCTCCTTGATGAGTTTCCATCTGTTGTTTCTTGTCTTGCCTTCTGGGGCTTTGGAGAATAGTCTATGGAGACTCTCAGTCATCCAGGTCATGGTTGTCCCAAAGGTGCTTTTCCCCCCCACCCAAGAGGCAACTGGACTTTCCGGTTTTTCTTTGAAGACAGAGCTGAAGAAGCTTCTTGGATGAGAAATGAAATGTCTTCAAAGAAAACCCAGAAAGTCCAGTTGCCTCTTGGAGAAAAAAGCACTTTTGGGACTTTGGAGAATAGGTTGGCTCCCTCTTCTTTGGGGCAGCTGTGTGGAAAACCAATACTTTTGAGAAAACAATAATGTTCCCAAGAATTAGGAGGGACAGCATACACTTCACAGCCAGCCGCCCTGGATACTTAATCCAGCTTTGTTTGGGGGTTCAAAGTAGAAAAATACATGAGAATTAGCACATGACGATCCAACTTTACAACTACGTAGGTCAAAGTGACCAGATTTGTTTAAAAAAAATCGGGACACCATTGACAGGGGGGTGGGTTTCTAGGGGAGCCGCCATGAGTTTTGCCCTCTGCGCATGCGCAGAGGGCAAAGAACGCCAATCCTTCAAACAGCTGTCAGCAACCTCTCCCGAGGATATCCCCCCCCCCCGGCTGCCTTTACACGCCCTCCCTTCTTCCTAGGAGCTTTCGCAGTCCTCGCTGGCCAAAGAGAGGCATCTAGGAAACCCGGCGCAATCCCACCGGCTCGGCTTCCTGAAGTGCTCGAATTCCTTCTCCGTGCCCTCTGGCTGGCTGAGCGCGCGGAGGGGGTGGGGAGCGAGGGCGGCGGCATCGTGGGGGGGGGGGGAACGGGACGGACGGAGGAGCCTCTGAAGTGGGTGGGGGTGGGTTCGCGCGCGCGCGAAAGTGGGGGGGGAGGTTGGAGCCCGGGCGGAGGGAGGGCGCGCGCTGAGGAGAAAAAAAGTAACTTGTAAGCGTGTGAGCCAGGGAGAAAAGGGGGAGGAGGAGGAAAGTTCCCCGGGTGTCTCCTGCCCGCGCTGCGCCCCGCTTCCGAAGAGCTCTGGGGACAGGACCCGCCCCTCTCTCTCCTTCCTCACCCGTCTTTGCCGGGCTGTTCCTCCGGGTGTGCTAAAGTGCTCGAGTTTTTTCTCTCTCACACACACATGCACAACCTTCCAACGACCGGGTCGGACTGGATCTCCCAGCACGACTTCCCGGTCATTGGAAGGTTGTGCATGTGTGTGTGAGAGAGAAAAAACTCGAGCACTTTAGCACACCCGGAGGAACAGCCCGGTTGCTACGCCGCCTCGCAACTCCCAGCCGTGCCAAGCCCCGCAGGCTGCCTTTCTTCCCCCTTCCCTTCCCTTCCAACGCAGGCACCACCGGAGAGACGGAACCCCCGCAGTGGCGACCCTGGAGGATGGAGAAGGCGGGGGAAGAGCCCCGATGCCCGGCTGCTCGCTGACTCCAATTCTGGGCGAGCGCTCCCGGCTTGCTGCTGCCGCCGCCGCCGCTCACCCTTCATCAGCCAATCAGCGTGGGGCGCCGACAGCAGCGACGTCATCTCTCCGCGCCCGCCTTGCAGAGAGAAAGGCATGGGTGGGTGTTTTAAGGTGACCAGATGTCCCGATTTTGAGAGGGCCTGCTGCTGCTGCTGCTGCCCCTGCGGCTGGGCCCAACCTGGCCGTCCTCGAGTGCCTGCAGGCCGATTTTTTGAAAGAATGCCCTAGTCGGGCATTGTTTTAAAAAATCGGGACTTTTTAAGAGGGCGGGCGGGACGCGGGACAAATGATTAAAAAGCGGGTCTGTCCCGCCAAAATCGGGACGTCTGGTCACCTTAACGTAGGTCCGTGATGGCGAACCTATGGCATATCGTTTTTTCCTCCTTTTTTTTGTAAACTATTTTCTTTTTCTTTGTTGTTGTTGTTAGGGTTGAATGTATGTTTTTGTTTTGTTTCATATTGTTTGTTTTATTGTTTTACATTTTATTTTCTATGATAAAACAATAAAAGAAAAAGATTCTAAGGGTAACTAGGAAAACTGAGGGTTTCCAAGTAGTTTTGAACACCTTGTTCTTATGCCTAATGCTGATTCTGTGAATTGAGTCAGATGGGAAGTAAAAAGTCCCATCTGGAGGCGACTAGGTTTTCCAATATCTTCATCAAACAAACACACACACACACAGACACACACACACACACTGTGATATAACACAATGACATAAAAAAAAAGAATTTGGAAATGATGGTGTTTTGTCCACTTCCCTAACATTCATACATGCAAACGCATGCAGTATACATGTCCCCAAACTTATATTGAAAGAGAGAGAGAGAGAGAGAGAGAGAGAGAGAGAGAGAGAGAGAGAGAGAGAGAGAGAGAGAGAGAGAGAGAGAGAAAACTGGGTTGAGAATACTCTTTATAAATTATTCCTCTGTATTATTCTTTCAACTGGTGTATGATAGAAACGTCTCTTTATGGGGAGGCAACCCTTATCAGCTCTAATATTTATAACTGCCTATTGATGACATAAAGTGCCCCATAATGACAGAGCTAAAATTGGCTTTGACTTCCTCAATGCATTATTGTATTGAGCCATGTAACCAGAAAATCACAATGCAGCGATCTTTCCTTCCACTAATCCTTCTACCAGAGCTTAATGACTTGTCTGTCCATCTTGCAGATAATAAACCTCACCATGGAAGCAATAGATGTCTGGGCGACTTTGCATAAATCATTATTTGCAATAAAAGGAAAGAAAGAAAGAAAGAAAGAAAGAAAGAAAGAAAGAAAGAAAGAAAGAAAGAAAGAAAGAAAGAAAGAAAGAGAAAGAGAGAGAAAGAGAGAGAGAGAGATAAAAAAGAAAGACAAGGAAGGAGAAGGAGAAGGAGAGAAAGAAAGAAAAAAGAAAGAAAGAGAGAGAGAGAAAAGAAAGGAAAGAAAGAAAGAAGGAAGGAAAGAGAAAAAAGACAGAGAAAGAAAGAAGGTGGAGGAAGGGAAGAAGGAATAACTTCACAAAAAGAGAAGAGAAAAGAAAAAGAAAAAAGGAATGGAGCGTGTGTGCATACACGCACATACACACCTACACTATACATGACTGTGGTGCAACTTTTTAAAGCAAAGCAACTAATGAATTTATATTCATTTTGGTTACAATCTGGGCAAAATGGAACAACTTTAAATCTCCATGGATTTTGGACAAAACTGCGACGAGTTTCATTTTTAAAAATAAGGAGTCCTATGGCAACAGGCAGTTGTTAAGCTGAATTGTCTTCCTTCCTTCCTTCCTTCCAAAGGTCTTCACAAATTTATTTGTGTCCTGTTTTTCTACCCTTCCTGCTGTTCTGTCCATCCTTCAGGAAATTGAAGATAATAGGTGAGCTTTCCCTAAATTCTACCTAAATTATCCATGGGCACTGTAAAGTTTTAACCCCAAGATTTATCTGTCTGGTATTAGTTGCTATTATCCCAGTTATTCCATAACAACAGCTGGGCTTTCAGACTCTGCTTTCTGCTTCTTTTCAAAAGAATGCTTAGGGTTTTCTTACAAGCGCAACGAAGGGAAAGAGATGCGGATACAATATGCCATTATTTAACTTCCTTTTGCATCTTTTTATGAGGCTTTTGCATTGCACATCCTTGACGCAACTGGCAATGTCTGTATTTCTCAAGAGGTGGATAAGAGAAACCACGAGTAGAGGCAACATCGCTGGTGGGCCCTGAAGAAGGTTCTCAAGAGCCCCTCGGACTGCAAGGCGATCCAATCGGTCGATCCTAAAGGAAATCAACCCTGAGTGTCCTTCGGAAGGACAGAATCCTGAAGTTGAAACTCAAATCCTTGGGCCACCAAATGAGAAGAGAGGACTCCTTGGAGAAGACTCCGATGTTGAGAAAGATGGAAGGCCAAAGGAGAAAGGGCCAGCAGAAGAGGACATGGTTGGATGGAGTCATCAACCCAATGAACATGAATTTTGACAACCTCCAGAAGATGGTGGAGGACAGGGAGACCTGGCCTACTATGGTCCATGGGGCCACAAGTAGTCGTACACAACTGAGCAACCGAACGACAACAACACTGCTTGTTCTTTTATTTATTTATTTATTTTATTTATTTATTTATTTATTTGTCGGACATGTATAGGATAGTAGTAGTTTGTATAAACATAAGTAAAAAGTAACAATAAAAGAGGACAATAGGACAGAAGGACAGGGACGGTAGGCACGGTGGTGCGCTTATGCACGCCCCTTACAGACCTCTTAGAAATGGGGAGAGCTCGACTGTAGACAGTCTAAGGTTAAAGTTTTTGGGGTTTGGGGAAGAAACCACAGAGTCAGGTAGTGCATTCCAGGCATTGATCACTCTGTTGCTGAAGTCGTATTTTCTGCAATTGAGTTTGGAGCGGTTTACATTGAGTTTGAATCTATTACGTGCTCGTGTATTGTTGCAGTTGAAGCTGAAGTAGTCATTAACAGGAAGGACATTTTGGTATATGATTTTATGAACTACATTTAGATCAGATCGGAGGCGACGTAGTTGTAAATTGTCTAATCCCAGTATTTCAAGTCTGGTGGAATAAGGTATTTTGTTGTGAGCGGAGGAGTGAAGGACTCTTCTTGTGAAATATTTCTGGACTCTCTCGATTGTATTAATGTCTGATATGCAGTGCGGGTTCCAGACAGGTGAGCTGTATTCCAGAATTGGTCTAACAAATGTTTTGTATGCTCTGGTTAGCAATGTAATGTTGCCAGAGAAGAAGCTACGCAAGATTAGATTAACAACTCTTAGTGTTGAACATCGGTGGCTGAAAAGTCATTGATGTGGTACGAACTCTGGGCTTTAATAATTTTGTGGGATGTTGTTGTAACTGCTGCAACCTGTCGGTCTGAATTCTTAATCTACAAACATCTGCAGCAGAAACACCAGCTAATGTCTACAAGCTTAGACTGGGGAAAAGGGCAGTTATCACAGTTGTTTGCCAAAAATGTAAGGCTATGAATATGCATTATGTCGGCATACGCATACGTAGAATTAAGTGCCTTTGAAAATCCATGAAAATGTGTTTAGGGCTGGGAATTAAGTATCGAAACATATGGAAAGAGACATTTGATAATTTGGTAATAGAAACCCAAGGTGCTTATAAAGCTTTATTGCGGTACAATATTAAACTGCGATGGGACATTTGAACACGCACCAAGCATGGCTGGATTAAAAGCTCTGGATTACTAGGGAGACCATAAGAGAAATAAAACAAGGCTACAGTGAGATTCCTTTATCCACACAATTCTGTGAGACGATATTTGCTCCCCTTTCAGATTTAATGAAACTTTTTGTATCTTTGCCACTGCTTTCATTAGACCTTCATGCGGGATCTGCTGATATTAAGGAACTCTGGGTGAACAGCAGTGGTGAAATCCAAATTTTTTTACTACCGGTTCTGTGGGCGTGGCTTGGTGGGCATGGCAGGGGAAGGATACTGCAAACTCCCCATTCCCTCCCCACTCCTTGGGGAAGGATACTGCAAAACCCCCATTCCCTCCCCACTCCTGGGGGAAGGATACTGCAAAACCCCCATTCCCTCCCCACTCCTGGGGGAAGGATACTGCAAAATCTCCATTCCCTCCCCACTCCTGGGGGAAGGATACTGCAAAATCTCCATTCCCTCCCCACTCCTGGGGGAAGGATACTGCAAAATCCCCATTCCCTCCCCACTCCTGGGGGAAGGATACTGCAAAATCTCCATTCCCTCCCCACTCCTGGGGGAAGGATACTGCAAAATCTCCATTCCCTCCCCACTCCTGGGGGAAGGATACTGCAAAATCTCCATTCCCTCCCCACTCCTGGGGGAAGGATACTGCAAAACCCCCATTCCCTCCCCACTCCTGGGGGAAGGATACTGCAAAATCTCAATTCCCTCCCCACTCCTGGGGGAAGGATACTGCAAAATCCCCATTCCCTCCCCACTCCTGGGGGAAGGATACTGCAAAACCCCCATTCCCTCCCCACTCCTGGGGGAAGGATACTGCAAAATCTCAATTCCCTCCCCACTCCTGGGGAAAGGATACTGCAAAATCTCCATTCCCTCCCCACTCCTGGGGGAAGGATACTGCAAAATCTCCATTCCCTCCCCACTCCTGGGGGAAGGATACTGCAAAATCCCCATTCCCTCCCCACTCCTGGGGGAAGGATACTGCAAAACCCCCATTCCCCCCCCCACTCCTGGGGGAAGGATACTGCAAAATCTCAATTCCCTCCCCACTCCTGGGGGAAGGATACTGCAAAATCTCCATTCCCTCCCCACTCCTAGGGAAAGGATACTGCAAAATCTCCATTCCCTCCCCACTCCTGGGGGAAGGATACTGCAAAATCTCCATTCCCTCCCCACTCCTGGGGAAGGATACTGCAAAATCCCCATTCCCTCCCCACTCCAGGGGAAGGATACTGCAAAATCCCCATTCCCTCCCCACTCCTGGGGGAAGGATACTGCAAAATCTCCATTCCCTCCCCACTCCTGGGGGAAGGATACTGCAAAACCCCCATTCCCTCCCCACTCCTGGGGGAAGGATACTGCAAAACCCCCATTCCCTCCCCACTCCTGGGGGAAGGATACTGCAAAAACCCCATTCCCTCCCCACTCCTGGGGGAAGGATACTGCAAAACCCCCATTCCCTCCCCACTCCTGGGGGAAGGATACTGCAAAATCTCCATTCCCTCCCCACTCCTGGGGAAGGATACTGCAAAATCTCCATTCCCTCCCTACTCTGGGGCCAGCCAGAGGTGGTATTTGCTGGTTCTCCGAACTTCTCAAAATTTCCACTACCTGTTATCCGAACTACTCAAAATTTCCGCTACCCGGTTCTCCAGAACCTGTCAGAACCTGCTAGATTTCACCCCTGATACAATAACACCAATATTTGCTTTCATGTTGCCCATAAACAAAGCTATCCAACGTGCGATGCATCCATGTGAAAGAAAAATAATCTGTTGTTTTTTTTAAAATAGTTTTTATTGAGTTATTTACATTTAAAAACAAACAAACATACAAAAAGAAAAAAAGAACATTATGACATTGACAACATTTACAAAACATAAAAAGCGCATACAGCTATAGAGCTCTTAATTTCTATAATTTGTTCTACGGCGAGTATATGTTAGCGATATATTTTTATGTAATTTCCAATTTTTATCTTGTCTTTTATGTAGTAAATTTTATAAATCAATCGTAGTAATAGTAATATTAACAATAGTATTAATAATAGTACAACGATAGTGATATTGATGATAGTATTGATAATAATAATAATAATAGTTCATAAGATATAAGGCACTTTCAATTTTGTAAATTTTCAATTTTGTAAAATCATAGTATACATATATATTAATATAATATAACTGTTTTCTCTATTAATTCCTTATTCTAGTTTCTATGTATCTTATTTAACTTATATTTACATTTATTACATTGATGATATTTGTTTTCGTTTTTCGTACCAATTGTAAAATAAGTTCCAGATTTCATAATAGTCGGAGTCTTCCTTTCCTTTCAGTTCCATAGTTAATTTATCCGCTTCGGCACAGTCCAAAATTTTTCTGATTACACTGCTTTCCTCGGGAATATCATTTAATTTCCAATTTTGTGGAAAAATAATCTGTTAATGCATCAAGTTACGGGGTCTATCTTGAGCTGTAAGTAAATACAGCCAATTACCTCCTACAACCGATGATCTCTCATCGGTCGCAAAAGAGGGGTCACATGACCCAGGGACACAGCAACAGTCATAAATATGAACCAATTGCCGAGCATCTGAATTTTGATCACGTGATCATGGGGAGGCTACAAAAGTTGTAACTGTGAAAAACGGTCATAAGGGGCTTTTTTCAGTGCTGTTGTAACTTCAAATGGTCACTAAATGAACTGTTGTAAGTCAATGAATGCCTGTACTAAATGCCTCAGCTCATGGCAGCCTTGGTTGGGTTGACTATAATCCCAAAAAATTAAACTCAGTTTGAGAGATGTGTTACCTTAATCCATAAATCCCAGTTTAGAAGGAGATACCCAATGGAGAGAGATGGTTGCCCTCTCTCTCTCTCTCTCTCTCTCTCTCTCTCCTCTCTCTCTCTCTCTCTCTCTCTCTCTCTCTCTCTCTCTCTCTCTCTCTCTCTCTCTCTCTCTCTCTCTCTCTCTCTCCTTCTTTCTCTCCTTCTCTTTCTCCTTCTCTCTCTCTTTCCTTCTCTCTCTCCTCCTCCTCCTCCTTTCTCTCTCTCTCTCCTCCTCCTCCTCTTTTTCTCTCTCTCTTTCCTTCTCTCTCTCCTCCTCCTTCTCTCTCTTCCTCTCTCTCTCTTTCCTTCTTTCTCTCCTTCTCTTTCTCCTTCTCTCTCTCTTTCCTTCTCTCTCTCCTCCTCCTCCTCCTCCTTTCTCTCTCTCTCTCCTCCTCCTCCTCTTTTTCTCTCTCTCTTTCCTTCTCTCTCTCCTCCTTCTCTCTCTTCCTCTCTCTCTCTTTCCTTCTCTCTCTCCTCCTCTCTCTCCTCCTTTTCTCTCTCTCTCCTCCTCTCTCTCCTCCTTCTTTTCTCTCTCTCTTTCCTTCTCTCTCTCCTCCTCCTTCTCTCTCTTCCTCTCTCTTTCCTTCTCTCTCTCTCTCTCCTCCTCTTCCTCTCTCTCTTTCCTTCTCTCTCTTCTCCTTTCCTCCTCCTCCTCCTCCTCCTCCTCCTCCTCCTCCCTCCCTCCCCCCTCTCTCTCTTCCCCCCTCCCTCCCTCCTTTGCATCTGGCAGTTCTCTATTGAAAGAAGAAGCTGAACTCTCTGGGGTTTTTATTCTAACCGTGATAGGGCAAAACAGGCTTGATGATTTTTGAAGCATCTGACATTTACATAATAGTGTTTGAAAGTATTTGCAGCCTTTCTGTTGCACATTTCATTCCTGGATAATGATTTTTATGGAATCGAATAAACTATGTGTGAGTTTTGTTTTGCTTTGCTTTGTTTTTTGCCCGTATTCTCGGGACTTTGTTTTCATGTATTCCCCTTGATGGATCACCCTTCTTTTCTTTTCTTTTTAAGCTCGGAAACCATTTCCAGTGAAATCCTGTTTAAGAACCTGCACGATACAGTTATCAAGCTTATGCATTTCCAGATTTATTTATCTTATTGCTACGCAGACTTCTATTATCATCCGTAGTCTCTTAAAAGGTGCCGGGTTATAAAGGCTTTTCTACAGCTTTGCTGGTTAGCTGTTTTATGTCGCTGCTTTATGGAATCATATCATGGTTTGTCAGATCCCCCATTACAATTATTAGCATGTCCTATATAACAAAGACTTCATTTCCTGATACTTCGCGTGGCGACAAAGAAAATAGATTATTTTGCTGCAGCTTCCACCTGAGTTACATGCAATGTAGATTAATTGGAATGCTAATTGACTTTTACAATCATGTAGGTTTATGGTTTATTGTCCTTTAAGGCGGATAGGTAACCTCCTTTTTCCCCTAACAGGCAGGAGGTATTATTGGGGTTTTTTTTTTGAGGGGGGGTTTAAAGAGTTTAAATGGTACAATGGAAACAACATGTGGAGGGTTCGTTTTTAAATTTGTTTTGGAATGGGGAGGTAAAGCAATATCAAGGAGAAAATGCAGAAGAAGTTTGGAAAGCAACTTAAGATTAGATTGCAACCCCTGCCAAAAAAAATAACCCCCACCACCGCAACCGTTTCTGATCTTTATTTTAACTCATTTATGGAAGAAAGATCTGAAAATAAAGGGAGAATCTAAAGATGGACTGTATCATTTAAGAAGGATAGTGTGTGTTATGTCCCCGTCGGAGCCTGAATCTGTGGAGGAAGATGAGCCAGAGCTGGAACTGAGGGAGACCGAGGGGGCGGCTTCAGAGAATGTGGGGAGGAGGCAGGCCAGGGCCCCTCAGGAGTAGGACACGGCCAGGTCGACCAACAGAGGCCAAGTAGTGGACATGAGAAGCGATGGAGCTCAGGCGATGAGAAAGAACCGCCCTCTCCTGATCCCCGAGCGTGGAGAGTGGAGAGAAGGCAAAGAACAGCGCAGACTGACCTGACAACTCAGGAGGAGAGTGCCCCGCCCCTCTTCACAAGGCACACCTGGGGACTGAGCTTTAAGGAGATGCTGTGGGGGGAGGGGGGTTGTCAGGAACAAATGCTGAATTCATGGAGTGTTGTGTGCCATTGGCGACGTTTGGAGTTTCCTGGACCTCTTGCTTTATTTCTTGTTTCCTAGATTAATTGCCTTGTCCCTTTGCTTCTTGGACTCATTGACTTATTCCCTTGCCCAGCTGGATTTCTTACTTTGCAGCTGTAGTGTTCACAGCATTTTGTGGGACTACTTGTAGCCAGAGGCTGCTGGAGGTGTGTGTGTGTGTGTGTGTGTGTGTGTGTGAGAGAGAGAGAGAGAGAGAGAGAGAGAGAGAGAGAGAGAGAGAGAGAGAGAGAGAGAGAGGAGAGAGAGAGAGAGAGAGAGAGAGAGAGAGAGAGAGAGAGAGAGAGGGAGAGATCACTTTGCTCTGGGACCTTCCATAATGTCGGAGCATTTGGGGGGAAAGTTGGGGCAATAAAGGGGCTGACTGGGTTGCCTCTGTGCCTTGCCCTGGGTCATGACAGTGTGATTTGTTTGGGGTGTGGAGAGCAAGTGCTTTGATTAATGTCCATCTTCTGATGATCATCTAGATACTGTAGACATCTCTTCCTTCTCTTTGATCCTGTACCATCTCCAAGAATATTCCTGTAATCCCTTGATCTCATCCATCGTATCCATCGTCGTGTAGTCTTTTATTTTTCTCTATAGTAATTTCTTTTTGTTCATTGTCCCTTTGCTCCTGGTGTTCAAAGATTATGAGTTCCTGTTTGGTGATCGTTGGCTGTCCCGAGGGAAGGGATCAGTTTTTTTTGTTTGATCCAGAATTGATCCATTGGTTCTTCTTTGCAGTCCACGATACACTTAGTTACAAGGAACAGATAAGTCAATATCAAGGAAAGTTGTTTTAACTCTTACGATAAAGTTATGGCAAGTTCTAGTAATTGTAGCAAAGGAAGCCATCGTCTCAGAACTACTTTAGAGAAGTAAATCAGAATAACAGAATTAGAAGGGGCCTTGGAGGTCTTCTAGTCCAACCCACTGCTCAGGCAGGAAACCCTACATCATTTCAGTCAAACGGTTGTCCAATCTCGTCTTAAAAACCTTCAGTGTTTACAACTTCTGGAAGTAAGTCGTTCCACTGATTAATTGTTCTAACTGTCAGGGAATTTCTCCATATTTCCAGGTGGCTTCTCTCCTTGGTAGGTTTCCATCCGTTGCTTCTTGCCCTGCCTTCAGGCACTTTGGAGAATAGGTTGACTTCTCTTCTTTGTGGCAGACCCTCAAATATTGAAAATATTGTCCATTGGATGGCTTACCAATCTCTTCTTAAAATCTTTTAAAAAATCTTCTTCAATCTTAAAATCTCTTCTTAAAAACCTCCAGTGATGGAGTACCCACAAGTTCTGGAGGCGAGCCGTTCCGCTGATTAATTGTTCTCACTGATAGGAAATTTCTCCTTGGTTCTAGCTTATGATGTTGTGATTCTAGGTTAGTAAGGTTTGATCAAAAAGGCCCATGTGTCTAATAGTAATTCTTCACATTTTGTGATATTTTACGATCTTCCAATGGATTCCTCTCCATCAGAGATCCCAACTACCATCCTAACATTCGCATGTTAAAAAGCTGAAGCAAACTTGTGAGGGAGAGAAATTCACACCTCTCAGCTTACAGCTGATGCTCTTACGCTCTTATGTTCTCATTCATGTAAGTGTATTGACACCTATGGTGCTTTTGTTTCACCTTGAGTAATACCTGTAGGTGAGGTGCAAAAAACCCACATGTATATGTCACTATTATTATTTTTTCTCCCTCTGCAAAATAGTTAAGTATTTTTTTTTTCAAGTAAATTTTTAGTTTCGAAACCAGCCTTCTAAAATAGATCTGGAACTATATTCCAAAGCAGTTCATACTTGTCACGCATCCCACAGTTCAAGCAGAAGCCAAATTCATTAGTGGTTAGAGCCTTTAGCTGATTTTTCCTCAATGACGTCACCTCTATAAGCCGTATTGACCTTCAGGTGTGACTCATCAGACTGCTCAAATCCATGAAGTGCCCAAGGTAAAAAATAAAAAATAAAAAATAAATAGTGTTACTTAAAGAGCGTTGGAGCTCTGGCCTGCTGATAAAAGACAGGAAGTTCCAAATTATCCCTGATGTTGTCCTATTTTTGTAAAAAAAAGAACAAAAAGGTACCATCATTTGAATGAATAAGTGCCTTCTTGTCTTTGGGCAGTGCCTTCACTGGTCTTCCTGGAGATTTTGCACAAATAATCCACTGTTTAAGACTGA
Organism: Diadophis punctatus similis; assembly: GCA_023053685.1. Taxonomy (NCBI): domain Eukaryota; kingdom Metazoa; phylum Chordata; class Lepidosauria; order Squamata; family Dipsadidae; genus Diadophis; species Diadophis punctatus. The sequence continues at coordinate 814 of JALIGW010000429.1, read as the reverse complement.
TGATTCAGCTAGTAGTTGGGTCTCTATCTTCAGCTCCACTAGGTAATCCAGACCAGGAAGGATAAAACTATTTTTATTGAGATTGGTTATAATAACAGAATCTTGGAAGTCTGATTGTATTGAATCGCTCCCTCCTGCAAGAGAAACTTCCTGCAGCCAAGAAGGCTCTGCACCCATTTGCACTGAAGACACAGAAAAACTTCCAAGAGGCCTCAACGACTCTCTAAAAAAGAATGCAAATGACCAATTGTCTGCAAGGAGTATAAATCCTTCCGTTCCCCACCATCCAAGTCAGAGCTGAAGAAGCTTCTCGGATAAGAAGCCAAACATCTTCAAAGACAAACCAAGAAAGTCCAGTTGCCTCCTGAAAAAAGGCACCTTTGGGACAACCATGACCTGTAACTGTCATAAATGTGAGTCAGTTGCCAGGCATCTGAATTTTGATCACATGACCACGGGGATGCTGCAATGGACTTAAGTGTGAAAAGCAGTCATAAGTCTCTTTTTTCCCCCAGTATCATTGTAACTTTGAATGATAACTAAATGAACCTTTTGACAAGCAAAATCAACAGAGAAGACAGATTCACTTAACAACCGGGTTACTAATTTAACAACTGCAGTGATTCACTTAACAAAACGTGGTAAGAAAAGTTGTAAAAAGGGGGCGAAACTCACTTAACAAATGTCTCACTTGGCCACATAAATTTTGGCTCAATTGTGGTCGTAAGTCCAGGACAACCTATATACAAAGGAGCGCGTCTGATGCCCAATTGATAACTTTTGCAAACTTTTTTTTTAAGGTGAATGATTCGAC
>JALIGW010000427.1:17500-30409 GCA_023053685.1 Diadophis punctatus similis | reverse complement strand
GGGGGGGGGATGGGAGGGTAATGTATTTCCACCCAAGTCTTCCTTGCCCAGAACCGCAAGTTCTGACCCAAAGGTATGAATTGCATCACAGCTGGACAAAGAGGCCTGCAGGACCTTACAGAAAAACATCTTCCCTCTTTCCAAGAACCCTCCCCACCACCCCAGGAGCATTGCCCACTAATTAGATCACCCCTATTAGCTAATGCAGCATTAAGCTCCATTAGGACGGAGCTGCAGTGTGATATGGGGGGGGCAGGCTGGCCATCACAGACCGTAAAAAGCCCCCTTTCCTCCCCCCACCCTCAATTTTAATGAAGTTCCTTTCAAAGCCCAGCACTTTCCCACCCCTGAAACGGTGGCCTCGCCAGTGAAATGGGTTGGAAATGCGACCATGGATGGTGATGGAGAACCACAAAGGGCTTCTGAGGGCTTCAGTTGAGATCTTCAGATTGAAGACCACTTCAGAAGAACAGATTTGGAAGGGACCTTGGAGATCTTCTAGTCCAACCTACTGCTCAAGCCAGAAGACACTATACCACTGCAGACAGGTGGTTGTCCAAATCTCTTCTTAAAAGCCTCCAGTGATGAAGCGCCCAACAACTTCTGGAGTCAAGTCGTTCCACTGTTTAATTGTTCTCACTATCAGGAAATTTCTCCTTAGTTCTAGGTTAGTTCTCTCTTGATTATTTTCCAACCTTTTTTTTTACAGAGTTGGAAGGGGCCTTGGAGGTCTTCTAGTCCAACCCCCTGCTTAGGCAGGAAACCCTACACCACTTCAGACAAATGGTTATCCAACATCTTCTTAAAAACTTCCAGTGTTGGAGCATTCACAACTTCTGGAGGCAAGCAGTTCCACTGATTAATCGTTTCTAACTGTCAGGAAATTTCTCCTTAGTTCTAAGTTGCTTCTCTCCTTGATTAGTTTCCACCCATTTCTTCTTGTCCTACCCCCAGGTGCTTTGGAGAATAGCTTGACTCCCTCTTCTTTGTGGCAACCCCTGAGATATTGGAAGACTGCTATCATGTCATCCCTGGTCCTTCTTTTCATTAAACTAGACGCACACCAATTCCTGCACCATTTTTCACCTGTTTTAGTGCTTTTGGTTTTATGTCCAAAGCACCTCCTTATATATCCCAAAAAAACTGTTTAAAATTTCTTCTTAGGTCATAAGAGCCGAGGTGGCGCAATGATTAGAGTGCAGTACTGCAGGCTACTTCAGCTGACTGCTAGCTGCAGTTCGGCAGTTCGAATCTCACCAGGCTCAAGGTTGACTCAACCTTCCATCCTTCCGAGGTGGGTCAAATGAGGACCCAGATTGTTGGGGGGCAAGAGGCTGACTCTGTCAGCTGACAGCTTAGAGAGGGCTGTCAAAGCACTGTGAATCGGTATATAAATCTAAGTGCTATTGCTATTGCTATAAATCGCTTGACATGATTTATGGAGCAAAACCCAAAAATGTAAGGTTGATACAACACGCTAAACTACATAAGATGGTTTATAAACCACTATGGCTAGATTCCCATTTATTCACCCTTAAACTCCAAATTGAGCAGAATACCATTGTTGTATTCAGAGGTGTCCCTAAGAGAGGGTCAAAAAAGGCAAGATGGTGACCGGAATGATACAATATCCTGTCTCTTTTTATGTTGATTTGTCCTTTGTCTTTTTATGGGAAGGTTTGCTGCAGGAAAAAGGTTTCTGATTGAATGTTAAAATTAACCAAGAGGAACTAAGATCTATTAATATCCTAAACTTTTTTTGGGGGGGGAGAGCAAATAAATAACAATAATTCTCCCCACCCAGTCACCCACCCCTGAAAGTCAACATTTTACAAAGACGCAATTCTTTTTTCCAATGTTTTAAAGGGAAACATAGATTTACAGACGGCTGACATTTAAAAAAAAACAATCTTAATTCATCCGCGGGGCTGTGTGGTTTTTTTTTATTTTTATTATTATTATTTCTGGGTGACTTACGATCGGGACCCAAAGCTAAGACGGTTTTTTTACAACTTCCTATTTAGCCTCCAAATTTTTTTCTTCTATCATTCATCTATCTATCTATCTATCTGTCTGTCTGTCTGTCTGTCTGTCTGTCTATCATCTATCTATCCATCCATCCATCCATCCCTCTCTATTTATGTATCCATCAATATCTATCTATCATCTCTCTATCTTTATCATCTTTCTTTCTTTCTTTCTTTCTTTTTCTTTTCTATCTTTCTTTCTTTCTTTCTTTCTTTCTTTCTTTCTTTCTTTCTCTTTCTATCTATCTATCTACTACCTACCTACCTACCTACCTACCTACCTACCCCTACCTACCTACCTACCTATCTATATCTCTCTCTCCTCTCTTTCTCTCTCCTCTTGGAATGATGTTTTGTGATTATAATTTAATGAATAGAAAATCTCTCTCTCTCTCTCTCTCTCTCTCTCTCTCTCTCTCTCTCTCTCTCTCTCTCTCTCTCTCCATCTAGGGATCTGTCAATTTGCAAAGTGACTCAGCCTGCACAACGGCGGATCCCCAGACAAGATTTAGAGAAGGGCCCCCATCTTTTTCTATTGCATTTTCTTCCATTTGATCTTTCATGCATTTTTCATCTTCTCTTCTTCGAGATACAGATCATCTCCGTCCTTGGGCTCTCCTGATTGATTGCAATTTCTTGGCTTTGGGTGACTGGAGGCCAATAAATTATTTAAATGAAGACATTTAGAGATAGGAAAATGTCCCTGAAGCCTTGCTATCCTTTGTCTCTTCTTTGACGCTGCCCCTAGCTGGGCTGAACTATTCCTTGTGGGAAAGTTAGTCCTCTACTTATGACCACAATTGAGCCAAGAATTTCTGTTGCTAGGTGAGACATTTGTTAAGTGAGTTTTGCCCCATTTTACGACCTTTCTCGCCATGCTGGTGAGAATTGCTGCAGTGAATTGCTGCAGTTGTTAAGTGAGTCACACGGTTGTTAAGTGAATCAGGCTTCCCCCATGGACTTTGCTTGTCCAGAAGGTCGCAAAAGGGGATCAAGTGACCCGGGGGGGGGGACACTGCAACCGTTATAAATGTGAGTCAGTTGGCAAGTGTTTGAATTTTGATCATGTGACCGCAAGGATGCTGCAATGGTCGTAAGAGTGGGAAACGGTCATAAGTCACTTTTTTCAGTGCTGTTGGAACTTTGAATGGTCACTAAACGAACTGCTGTAAATCAAGGACTACCTGTATCTAGTTTTTGAATTCCCGCATTTTTTCTGCAGCTTTTGACCAGAGTAATTTCACTCCATCTTTGCCTATAAATCATAGAATCACAGTTAGAAGGGACCTTTGAGATCATTTAGTCCAGCCCCCTGTTCAAGGCAGGAATCCTTCTACAGGTAGCGCTTGACTTACAACAGTTCATTTAGTGACCATTCGAACTTACAATGGCACTGGAAAAAAGTGACATGACCGTTTTTCATCTTTGAGACAGTGGTGAAATCCTCCACGGGTCGCCAGCGGTTCGCTGTCCATGCATGCGCAGTGCACACCAGATGTGCACTGCGCATGTGCATGCAATGCATGCCAGATGCACACTGCACGCACACATGCCCACTGCGCACCAGGCGCATGCTGCGCGCGCATGCACAATTCACAACAAACATGCACTTTTGGATTTTCTGCTTTTTTTTTTTTTTACTTTTTGAAGCATTTTAACTACTGGTTCCGGAGCATCAGTAGTAAAAAATGCTTATAAGTTAAAAAAAAAAGTTCCGTAGATCAGCTGTGTGACGCGCGATTGTCGGAACTTTTTTTTTTTTAGTTTATAAAGCACTTTTTTACTACCAGTTCGGGTGAACCAGCCTGAACTGGTAGCATTTCACCCCTGGCTTAAGATCATTGCAGCATCTTGTCTGAAGTGATGTAGGGTTTCCTGCCTAGGCAGGGGGTTGGACTAGAAGACCTCCAAGGTCCCTTCCAACTCTGTTGTTGTTGTTGTTGTTGTTGTTGTTTTTATTATTATTATTATTATTATTATTATTATTATTATTATTATTATTATTATTATTATTATTATTATTATTATTATTATTATTCTCCATTAGTCACGTGATCAAAATTCTTGGCGCTTGGCAACTGTCTCGTATTTATGACAGTTGCAGTGTCCCAAGGTCACACGATCCCCTTTTGCGACCTTCTGACCAGCGAAGTCCATAAGGAAGCCAGATTCCCTTAATGACCATGTGACTAATTCAACAACTGCAATGATTCACTTACCAACTGTGGCAAGAAAGGTCGTAAAATGGGGCAAAACTCACTTAACAACTGTCTTGCTTAGCAATGCAAATTTTTTAGCAATGATGGTCGTAGGTTGAGGACTACTTGAGGGGCATCAAGAGAAGATCCAACACAAGGAACAGAATAACAGAGTTGGAAGGGACCTTGGAGGTCTTCTAGTCCAACCCTCTGCTCAAGCAGGAGACCCTAGACTAGTGTTTCTCAACCTTGGCAGTTTGAAGATGTGTGGACTTCAACTCCCAGAATTCCCCAGCCAGCAACGCTGGCTGGGGAATTCTGGGAGTTGAAGTCCACACATCTTCAAACTGCCAAGGTTGAGAAACACTGCCCTAGACCCTTGATGGCGAACCTATGGCATGCGTGCCAGAGGTGGCACGCAGAGCCCTCTCTGTGGGCATGCACGCTGTCGCCAGCTGCTCTTCTGGTTTCGGGTGCGCACATGTGTGCCGGCCAGCTGTTCTTCGTGGGTGCCAGAGCATCAGAAAACAGCCTGAAAACGGTGAGAAACCAGGCCATTTTTCGGGCCTTTTCCAGCCAGTTTTTGGCCTGAAAAATGGCCAAAAAGCAGGCATGCAAGCACCGGCCAGCTGGTCTTCGGATTTCCAGTGCTCCGGTGCACGCACCTGCATGCACATGCACACGTGTTCCAGTTTGGGCACTCGGTGCCGAAAAGATTCACCATCACTGCCCTAGACCATCCCAGAGAAATGGTTGTGCAATCTTTTCTTGAAAACCTTCAACGATGGAGCCCCCAAAACTTCAAGAGGCAAGTTGTTCCACTGATTAATTGTTCTCGTTTTCAAACAAATTTCTCCTTATTTCCAAGTTGTATCATCCTCTGAGGAGCTTCCATCAACCGCTTCTTATCCTGCCTTCAGGTGATTTTGAAGAACAAATCGATATTCATTTCCCTGTGGCAGCCCTTCAAGTATTGGAAGATGCTATCCTGTCTCCTTGAATAGCGGGTTGGACTAGAAGACCTTCAAGGCCCCTTCCAGCTCTATTATCCTGTTACTCTTACTGGAAACACCCGCTTTGTTTATCTGCGCTCAAAACCTTTGTAGTATTTGTTGACAACTGACCGTGATTTTGCATTTTCTCCATTCAGAGTTGGGTTTTCTTGAAAAGGCGTCTTGCTAAATTGATGAGTTTTGCTCCTAATGGCCTCAAGATTATAGATTTGGGAGTTATTGCAATGGGAGATGGAATATTTGTGCCGAAATAAACCCAACCAAGATTAATTAAACAGGGTTATTGATGAACTTGCTGAATTAAGGCCCGCAAAATGAGATTTCAGGGAGAATTTTTTTTTTAGTTATTATACTTAGTCGACTGTTTCACAGATGGTAACATTTCGATAATGAAATGTTAAGAGGTATGGAACAGTTCTATCCAAATGTTTAATCAATCCACGTTAAATGATTTTGTTCCTTAAACATTCCAACGATGGAACGCAGTCATTTTTTCATATATATATATATATGGAAAATATATCTTTTGATTCATTTTTTGAACAGGGCTTCGTGTCGGTTAAGAAACAAGCTTCCACCAAAATTTATATTTTACCCTTTACATCTTGAGTTTCACCTTTGCAAAACTCGACATAGTAAAGTTGAAATATAATGGAAGACATGTACTTTATATTAAAAAGGGCACAGATCCAGGTTCTGGTATTTACAGATGAAACGGGACTGTATTTATTTATAAAATGATGTATTAACTGTGCCTTCCAGAGAGGAAAAAGGCCCCTGAGGCAACAGACTTACTAAAACATCTAAAAAACAGTAGCATAATAAGCAAATGCCATATTAAATGGATTAAAGAGGAAACAAAAAGGAGAAATTCGTTTAAAACCATCTCTAGCCATAACGAGGGTCTGTGTTGACTCAGTTTGTTTAATCCGATTACCCGAACAAGCCCGTTTTTCTGAGTTCACACAATACTTTGAAACAGAAACTCTCCAAACAGGAACAAATCACACCCATGCAGAAAACAAATGCAACTTAAAACCAATCAGATTCAGTGCGTTGTGTGAATCTATCCGACGGATCTTGGAGAAGAGAGTTTAAATGTCCAATTAAGGAAGCCATATTAACTTCTCTTCTTTAGGCTAAACAAACCGAGTTTCTTTAAACCTTAGCCTCTCGGCCCTATCACCATCTTTGTCGCTCTTCTCGACCCGCCATGCCCATAGCAAACCATTGGTTCACTTAATGACTGTAGCATCCGTTTCACCGCCATGGCAGCCGCTTCAGTGTCACTTAATGACCAGCGCAAAAAATGTCATGTTCAGGTTGGTCACGTGACCTACCCATTTTTACAATCGTCAAGGCTTGCGACTGTGATGGGCAGGCTCCATGCGCGGTCCAGTTCCCCTCTCCCCCCACCTCCCAGCCAGGCTGCCAAGCCACAATGGTTGGGGACCGCTGGACTAGACCACCTCCAAGCTCCCTTCCGACTCTTGTGTTATTGTGTGATTTCTGCGATGCTCCCTAACTAAGGACCCACATTTGCCTTAGAAATGCAGGGTGGGCTTTGCCCCCCATGCTTTCTACCGTCAGGGTTCCAACGGATGCCTTAATTAAATCATGAGCCTCGAGCCAAGCTTCAAAAGAAATCCAGTTATTTATTAAGAGCTTCATGTCGGCACGTTCCAAGTGAAGCCAACTCTGACCCCGCTTAATTTATGGCCCAGACTTGACCCTGTTTCCCCCCTCCCCCCCCAGGGTGTGTCATCAGTCACATTCACCAACGGAGCAATTTCGTGGGTTGTAGAGCTCACTCCCCTCCAGCCGCTGTGGTTCACCCTGGAGACAGCCTTGAGAGATATGTCTGGAATGTGCTTTTGTATTTGGCTGCCGTGCAGGGAACCCTCCCAAAGGGCTCACCAGAACAACTGACAGCCACCTGTGACAAAACCCCAGAGGTTTTGTCCGTTCAGGGACCAGAAGGTGACATTTTGCAGAGTTCCTTCAGGAGATCGATACGCACCGGCTAACCGTGACAATAAAAGCAACACATCCGAGTTCTTTTCAGATGTAAATGAAATTAGATTCCCGAATAGAGATCTCGTGTTTTACAATCTCGAATATTGTGAGGTTCTGAGATTTTAATCCACCTGAATGGCCTTCCTCCTGCTAGCCCGCTGGCTCCAAAATTGCTCACCAACGGCAGGTAATCTTAGCGGAGAGAAGTGGAATTTCTGGGAGTTGAAATCTTCTGATCTTAAAACTTGCCAAGGTGGAGAAATACCAAAGTTCCCACGTTCAATCCTGATTTACCAATATCCTCTTCTTCTTTCCTGACTGCAAGATAGGAAATTACAATGGTCCTCGACTTACCACCACAATTGAGCCCCAAAATTTCTATTGCTAAGCAAGACAGTTGTTCAGCGAGTTTTGCCTCATTTTACGATATTTCCTGCCACCATCGCTAAAGTGTAATCCCTGCAGTTGTTAAGTTAGGAACACGGTTGTTAAGCGAATCGGGCTTCCCCCGTTGCCTTTGCTTGTCAGAAGGTCGCAAAAGGGGATTGCGTGACCCAGGGACAGTGCAAGCGTCATAAACGTGAGTCAGTTGCCAATTTCCTGACATTTGATCATGTGACCATGGGGATGCGGCAATGGTCATAAGTCTGAAAAATGGGCATAAGTCACTTTTGTCAGTGCTGTTGTAACTTCAAACGGTCACTAAGTGAAATGTTGTAAGTCGAGGACTATCAGCCCATGAGAAATTATCTCATTCTTGACCCATAAGCCATGAAAGCGAGTCATTTTGGGTGCCTTGGAGTTTCATTGAACCTGTGCATTTCATATTTTTTCACTTAGAGCAGGTGTGTCTAACCTTGGCCAATTTAACACCTGTGGACTTCAACTCCCAGAATTCCGCAGCTAGCATATTTTAAGATGGGCGGGCCACAACTCGCAGAATTAAAGCATGTTGGCTGGGGGATTCTGGGAGTTGAAGTCCGCTCATCTTAAGGTGTGCTGGCTGGGGGATTCTGGGAGTTGAAGTCTACAGGTCTTAAGTGGCCAAGGTTAGATATCCCCCCCCCACTTAGAGAGTTATTGCGACGCTTACCTGTGAAAACCACAAGCAGGTGAACAAAGGACCTTTTATAAGAAAAAAGAGCTGAGTGTAGAATTTCACTTTTGCTTGATTGACGCTGATCGAAGATAGTTAAGGCAACTGACATTGATTGAGGGGCAGGCTGGTGCTGCAGAGCTCAGGCTATCTTGATGAATTAAATTGGGGAGGGTGTTTGCAGCAAGGAGCGAGCCTAAATAACTCCTGGAGAAGTCTTTTCGGAGGCTGGAAGGAATATTGGATTCTTGCAAAGGTTCCAGTTAAGACTTAGCAAGCATTGCCTAGCAGGAAATGTCAAAGCAGAAAGGTTGGAAAGATCTGCCTCCAGAAGGCTGATGGTAGATGTTATCCATGATTTGATCCTGTTTATGTATGGATTGGCAAAGTCACCTTTTTTCATGGTTTGCAGGTCTGCAACCATAATCAATTTGGCTGGCTTATCGTTTGCATTATCATGCACTGTTTAAAGTACCATTTAGCTCTTATGTTTTTCAAACGTAGCAACTTTAAGATGGGTGGACTTTAAGTCCCAGAGTTCCCCAGCCAGGATGCTTTAAGATGGGCGGACTTCGACTCCCAGAATCCCCCAGCCAGCATGCTTTAAGATGGATGGACTTCAACTCCCAGAATTCCCCAGCTAGGAGGCTTTAAGATGGGTGTTCAACTCCCAGGGGTGAAATGCTACCGGTTCGGCCCGGTTCGGGCGTACCGGTAGCGGCGGCCACCAGTGGTTCGGAAAACTGGTAGTGGCAGCAGCGTGAGGCTCCGCCCACCCACCCGGATGTCGCCATTTTCTTTTTTTAACCCTCTGCACATGCGCAGAGGGTAAAAAATCATGCTCAACAGTGGCGCGCACGTGCGCAAAGTGCACACTTTTGAACCAGTAGGGAAGGCAAGTACATTTCACCGCTGGTTAAACTCACTTAACTGTGTCCCTTAGCAATGGACGTTTTGGGCTCAATTGTGGTCATAAGTCAAGGACTACCAGTGAATGACTGAATATTATCTATCTCGGCCTGTTTTCCAAATTTTCCATACGGTTTTTATCCGGTTAATGTTTTTACATACCGTATTTTTCGGAGTATAAGATGCAACTTTTTCCTCCCTAAAAGAGGCTGAAAATTTGGGTGCGTCTTATACTCCGAATGTAGCTTTTCCGAAGCTTTTTTCCCCAGCCCTAAGGAGGTGCTAACGATCTTCCTACTCCTCTTTGCAGGCTTGTTTTCATTCCTACTCCTCTGAAAAAGGTTTTTTCCAGCCCTAACCAGGGGATAAAATAATGTGCTGAAGCTGACCAGATTAAGGACGCTAGCCAGATGAATACCTGGTAGGCAGATTTCCCCCCCCCCCTATTTTCCTCCCCAAAAACTAAGGTGAGTCTTATACTCCGAAAAATACGGTATACACTGCCCAGCGTCCCTCTATGAGAGACGGGCAATTCCTTTTTTAAAGTTTTAAAATTTTTATTAGTTTATAATATGGCATACAAAGAGAATACGAAAGTAAATTGTAGGAAAGTTAGGAGGGGGCGATTCCTAAGTCTGATCAATCAATCCATAAAATAAATGGCAGCTTCGGCGTGTCACAAAGGGTGTGTGTGTGTGTGTGTGTGTGTGTGTGTGTGTGTGTGTGTGTGTGTCACCATTTCCTGCGCCCACTTGCGTTCTCCTCCCCGTCCCGGAAGAAGATCAGCCGAGCTCTCGTAGCCCCGTTTGCAAAAAACACGCCTTTTTATTACGGATACATAATTGTCAGTAAGTTGGTTTCAGCCCGCTGGTACATACAGGGATGTAACCAGACGCCTTAATCATGATTTGCAAATCAAAGGACTTTGTGTGCCGCGGAGGTTTCTGAGACACGATTCCAGCACGACCGAGATTCAGAGCCACAAAGACGGCCATTCTGCAATAAATTAAACCATCCCTTTCCCCGCGAAAGAGGTCTCTTCCTAAGGCAGGGGTATCCAACTTTGGCAACTTTAAGATTTGTGGACTTCAACTCCCAGAATTCCCCAGCCAACATGGCTGGCTGGGGAATTCTGGGAGTTGAAGTCCACAGGTCTTAAAAGTTACCCAGACTGGACGCCTCTGTCTTAGGTCAGGTGAGCTTTGGCCTTCCCTTCCCTTCAATTATTACTAAGTGGGTTATGCGTTACGCAGTTCCTAGCCTTATGAGAGGAACGTGGAGGCCGTGATGCCGAAGCCGTGGTGCCCGCGGCTGTCGATCTGCGTCTTTTGGAGATGGTGCGCTTTCCGCCTGTGCTGTGAATGGGGTGCTGGATCGTTCCGGAATAACCCGCCTCCCCATCCTTCCAGTTGCTAGAATTGGAGGGAAGGATGTTCCATGCGCAGCAGATATTAGCCTCCCCGGCCAGCATTGCACTGCAAGAGAAGAGGGAGGGGGGGGGGGGAATAAGGGAAGGAAAAAGAAAGCAAAAAATGAGAATAAAGAAGCGGAGCTAGAAAACTAGGTGTGAAGCCTTATCTATAGGGGAATGTAGCATAGAGAGGCAGTTTGGTCTATTGGTTGAGGCACCAGGCTAGAAAGTGGGAGTTCTAGTCCCGCCTTAGGAGTGAAAGACAGCTGGGTGGCTTTGGGCCAATCACCAGGAGACAGTGAGTTCTAGTCCCGTCTTAAGCATGAAAGCTAGCTGGATGACTTTGGGCCAATCACCAGGAGACAGTGAGTTCTAGTCCCGCCTTAGGTACGAAAGTCAGCAGGGAGACTAGTTTAGGCCTATCACCAGGAGATGGTGAGTTCTAGTCCCGCTTTAGGCATGAAAGGAGGCTGGGTGACTTTGGGCCAATCACCAGGAGATGGTGAGTTCTAGTCCCGCCTTAGGCATGAAAAACAGCTGGGTGACTTTGGGCCAATCACCAGGAGACGGTGAGTTCTAGTCCCGCCTTAGGCATGAAAAACAGCTGGGTGACTTTGGGCCAATCACCAGGAGACGGTGAGTTCTAGTCCCACCTTAGGCATGAAAGCCAGCTGGGTGAGTTTGGGCCATTTCCGCTCTCTCAGCCCAACCCATCTCACAGGGTTGTTGTGGAGAAAAGAGGAAGGAGTTATGTTGGATATTGTTATTTGTAACAATAATAGACACGATATAAATCAAACGAACGAACGAACAAACAAATAACACAGAATTGTCCAGCCATATCCAACCAACAGAAGATGGCCTGGTGTCTTTTGGATGAAGGTCTGCAGGCCCTAACAGCATCCTCTGGACTTCACATCATCACCAAGTCTTTTGGGAAGGATACAAGGGAGGAAGAGGAGCTCAGCACCATGTTGCAACAACCTTGTATTCCCCTGCTACGGAATCTCCAATAGCCAGATCCAGAATTCTCTTGGGCATGATGTCTTCTGCCTACCATCTTATTCCATTTCATTTCATTTTTCATGATTTTATTTTTATTTTATTATTCATTATTTTATTTTATTCATTTTATTCTTATTCTTTTTATTCATTTTATTTCTCTTTATTTCATTATTATTTTATCTTTTTAGTTCATTTGATGATTTCTTTTATTTTTCATTCTTTTATTTGATTTTATGATTTCGTTTTTTTTAAATCTGCATCCCACCTTTAATTATGGGTTGTGCTGTATAAACGGAACTGCTGCCTTCCTTCACTTTGTCTTTTCCAGAGGAACAATCGCCGAGTCTCTATCTCTACGGGCTACGGAGGTGGGGAAACCAAGCAGACCCCTGCTTCTTCGCTTCAGGTATTCACCAGGTGAGCCAAAAAAAAATATATACAGGCCATTCTCCATCACCTGCAGTTTGCTGACTTGGGGGGGGGGAGAATCCATTTTTCTGTCTGGGGGAGAGGGGAGGCCCTGCGTGACACAAGGAAAATTGAGCCGGGCGCACGCGGGGGGCTTCTTTCTGGCGTTTGAAGCTGCCACGACTACACCTGCATCATTTTGGATTAATTGTTCAGAAAACCTTACTAATGTTGGACATTTCTCCTGATTATAAACAAAACTCTTGCTTGCGTGCCAAATTATTCCGGGCACCGACATCAGTCAGAACTGTAAACGCAACTCCGGAGGCTTTAGAAGCACTTCACGGCCGATGCTGTGGTACTTTCAGGAGCTGGTTGAGCCAACAACTGTCAGCCCTGCGAGGTAATCCAGAAAAGCAACACTGCAGGTAGTCCACGATTTAACAATCACAACTTCTCACACCCTGGATCTTCTGTGGTTAAGCAAGGCAGGGGTTCAGTGAGCCGCGCCCAATTTTACAACCTTTTCTTGCCGTGGTCGTTAAGCAAATCACCACAGTCGTTAAGTGAAACACTGAGTCATTAAGCGAATCTGGCTTCCCCCACTAACTTTGCTTGCTGGGAACTGGCTGGGAAGATTGCCAGTGGCGTTCACGTGACACCCCCACCCCCCGCGGCATGCTGCAATCATGCAAAATCCGTGACTCGAATTTTGATCATGTTACTTGCAAGGACACTACAACAGTTATAAGTGCGAGAACCGGTCATTAAGTCACTTTTTTCAGCACTTTTTTCGGTTGTACGTCGGGAGGCTATCTCTAACTCT
>JALIGW010000427.1:0-12500 GCA_023053685.1 Diadophis punctatus similis | reverse complement strand
AAAGATGATCGCTTGACACTGTAACCGTCATAAATATGAACCAGTGGCCAAGCGTCCAAATTTTGATCACACAACCATGGGGATGCTGCAATGGTTGTTAAGTGTGAAAAAGGGTCATACAGTAACTCTTTTTTCCCCAGTGCCGTTGTAACTTTGAGTGGTCACTAAATGAATGGTTGTAAATCGAGGACTACCTGTACTTGAGCCTACACCCAAGAATCTGGTCCACTTAAGTTCAACACGAAATTGGTGCCAGATAAGGGTTAACGGAATTCAAGAGGGATTGGACCACTTGTGGCAATGCAATGATTCTAAGCTAATGATGCATTTCACTCCGCCCCCAGCTTTGTCTATTCTTCTCCTAAAGAAAGTTTTGGAGCTTACATCGGATGTGGGCAATCCACAGCCCAGCAGCAAACGCAGCATCCGGCATCCGATTCAGGGCTCAGTTGTACGGATGTGATTTTTAAGCACATTGTTAGCAGGGGCGGGTTCCTAATTTTTTTACTACCACTCTGTGGGCATGGCTTATTTTATGGGTGTGGCTTGCCAGCCATGTGACTGGGTGGGCGTGGCTTCTCAGACTGCTGAAGGGAGGGGAACTGAGATAGGTCCTGCCGCCCATTCCCCCTCCCCTCAGCAGCTCGAGAAGCCTCAAACATGCGAAAATGCATAGGATCATCACTGCGTGTTCGTGGCTTCTCGGACTATTGAAGGGAGGGGAACTGAGATAGGTCCTGCCACCCATTCCCCCTCCCCTCAGCAGCTCGAGAAGCCTCAAACGTGCAAAAATGCCTAGGATCATCACTGTGCGTTCGTGGCTTCTCGGACTGCTGAAGGGAGGGGAATGGAGCTATAGCTCCTGCCACCCATTCTTTCAGCATCTCATGCGCTCCCTCAGCCATCCTCCCCTGCTTGGACTCGCTGTGGGGTAGGAAGGCAGCGCATGCGCAGTGTCAGAAACTCGGCTTCTGGGCATGCGCAGAAGAATTTTTTTTTAAAAAAATGGCGGTGCCCAGGCACTGACAACCGACCGCATCGGCACTGTGACGTCACCAGCGGGCCGCTACCGGTGCTATAGAGTGGACCGCACTGGTAGGAACCCACCACTGATTGTTAGGTGTGTTACGACAAAACATTTTCACCCAAGGTACCTCAAACGGGCTAAACTTACAGAAAGCATCCAAAATCCAGGATCCGTGACTTCCATTTGGCAAATTTTAGGAGACATCTGATGACATCTCATAAAAGAATTTGTGACACATTTTCCCCACCACATCAACAACCCTGTGAGGTGGCGAGACTAGAACTCACTGTCTCCTGGTGACTGGTTCGAAGTCACTCAACCGGTTTTCGTGGCTAAGGCGGAACTAGAACTCCCAGCCTTCCACTTTCTAGCCTGGTGCCTTAACCACTGGACCAAACTAGCCAGCATAATGTAATATAATACAATGGGGTGAGTTAGGGCTTGTTGGGCGTGGTCATCCCATCGCAATCACAAGGAGCCGAGTGCGAAGAAGGCTCAACTTTCGCACCCACCTGCCGAGCGTGCTGGACACACTTGAAGTATTCGGCGGCCAAAGCTGAGCAGCTGAGGGTCTCCTTTGGGTTCTGCTGATAGCACTGGAAGATCTGGTTCTGGAGATCGCCACACACGGGGTCAGCCTTGTATCGCCTGGACGAGAGGAGACAAAAAGAAGACACACAACATGTCAAAGAATTGTTCTCACAAGTGAAGATATACACCCTGGAGACTCAGGATCAGAATCACAGAGTTGGAAGGGACCTTGGAGGTCTTCTAGTCCAACCCCCTGAACTGTAACTGCAACTGACGTGTATTTATGACAGTTATAGTGTCCCGGGGTCACGTGATCCCTTTTGCAACCTTCTGACCAGCAAAGTCAAGGGAGAAGCCAGATTCACTTAACAACCATGCTACTAACTTGACAACTGCAGTGATTCGCTTAACAACGGTGGCAAGAAACCTTGTAAACGAGGGCAAAACTCACTTAACAACTTAGCAAGAGAAATTTTGGGCTCAATTGTAGTCCTAAGTCAAGGACAACCTGCATTGAGTTTCTCTGGGAAACATCCCCACAATGTTTTGGACCAGGGGTGGGGAACAATGGCCCTTTTAGGACTTGTGGACTTCAACTCCCAGAATTCCTGAGTCAGCCATGCTGGCTCAGGAATTCTGGGAGTTGAAGTCCACAGCTTGTAAAGGAGCCATACTGGCTCAGGAATTCTGGGAGCTGAAGTCCACCAATTGTAAAGAAGGACATGCTGGCTCAGGAATTCTGGGAGTTGAAGTCCACTGGTGGTAAAAGGGGTCCATGCTGGCTCAGGAATTCTGGGAGTTGAAGTCCACAGGTTGCAAAGGGACCATGTTTCCCCACCTCTGCTTTGGACCAACTTTAGTCTTACAGCATCTCAAGTTATGAAATTAATCAGAAATTGGCAGTTACGAATCCCGCAGCTGCCACAGCGCCAAAGAAATTGGAAAAGGAAGTTGCGTATAAATAATTTCTGGGACTTAATGACTCACGGCTCTCGTGATTCATCCCATCTGATGGAGCTTAATGGAGGCTCCAATACCAACTGCTAACGCAGAGAGAATCTCTGCTAAGCAAAGCAATTAACTTAAATTTGGATTTGACTCCTGCACTGTTCGGATGGGGACATTCAACGATGACATGAGCTTAATCCAAGTACTGTATATCTTGGGCTCCTTCTTATGGTGTGTGTGTGTGTGTGTGGGGGGGAATTCAGAGAGAAGATTCTAGGGCGTTTGAAAGAGGGGCACTAGATATCAAATGATATCGGGTGGGGAGAGGGCGGAACATTTAATTTTCATGTGCGTTACTCAAAAATCCGTAGAAGGACATTGTTTTCTCTTTGAGTTTTGTGGACAGAAGCCTCACAGATCTCTTCTATGTGGCCAGATCGTGCACTGGAGACAACCCCCCCCCCCCAACACACACATAAAGTCATCCATTTTACTGGATCTTTAATGTAAGGTAATGTAAGGTGAAGTAAAATACTTGACACGATTGACTGAGAGAAAGCATATTTTTAAGGATTTCCCAGAGCTGCCATTTTCTACCCACTCAACATCACTGGTTCTTTCTTTCTTTCTTTCTTTCTTTCTTTCTTTCTTTCTTTCTTTCTTTCTTTCTTTCTTTTTCTTTCTTTTTCTTTTTTCTCTTCCTTCCTTCCTCCCTCTCTGTCCCCTCCTTCCCTTTCCCTCTCCCTCCCTCTCCCCTTTTCTTTCTTCCTCCCTCTCTCCCCCTCCCTCTCCCTCTTCTTCCTTCCTTCCGCCTTTTCTTTCTTTCTTTCTTTCTTTCTTTCTTTCTTTCTTTCTTTCTTTTTCTCTTTTTTCTCTTCCTTCCTTCCTCCCTCTCTCTGTCCCATCCTTCCCTTTCCCTCCCTCTCCTTTTCTTTTTCTTTCTTCCTCCCTCTCTCCCCCTCCCCCTCCCTCTCCCTCTTCTTCCTTCCTTCCTTCTTTCCTTCCGCCTTTCTTTCTTTCTTTCTTTTTTCTTTCTCCCTCTGTTCCCCCCTTCCTTTCTTTCTTTTTTCTCTTCCTTCCTTCCTCCCTCTCTCTGTCCCCTCCTTCCCTTTCTCTCCCTCTCCCCTTTTCTTTTTCTTTCTTCCTCCCTCTCCCCCTCCCTCTCCCTCTTCTTCCTTCCTTCTTTCCTTCCGTCTTTTTTCTTTTTCTTTCTTTCTTTCTTTCTTTCTTTCTTTCTTTCTTTCTTTCTTTCTTTCTTTCTTTCCTTTCTTTTTCTATCTATCTATCTATCTATCTATCTATCTATCTATCTATCTATCTATCTATCTATCTATCTATCTATCATATATCTTTCTTTTTTTCTCTCCTTTTATTTCTTTCTCACAACCATTTTACAACCATTGCGGCATCCCCGGGGCCACACGATCCAAATTCCGATGCTTGCCAACTGACTCGTATTTATGACGGTTGCAAGTTCCAGGGGGGGTCACATGACCCCCTTTTGCGAGCTTCTGACCAGCAAAGTCCATGGGGAAAGCCAGATTCACTTTAACAACCGTGTTGCTCACTTAACAACTCAGTGATTCTCTTAACAACAGTGGCAAGAAAGGGGCAAAATTCACTCAACCAAATGCCTCGATTAGCCACGGGAATTTTGGGCTCAATTGTGGTCGTACGTCGAGGACTATCTGTACTGGTCTTCCTCTCGTTTCATCTCTTAAATAAATGTTATTAAAGCGCCCGCAGCCAAAACATGCCGCTGCCTTTCTACCGATGTTCTTCCATCTTGGCGTTTTGCAAAAACAGGATTACTAAAAGAACATTGTAAGATCCTGATATCTGTCGTTCCGGAGCCTTGCCCCTTTCTTTGCCTTTAATAAGGCTCCTGTCGATCGAAAGCAGGTTTCTAATGCATCAGCCGTGTAATGGGGTGGAGGAGAAATTAAATTCTGATTGACCAAGCCATTTCTTTTCCCCGCAATTAAACTCGGATGGCGGCTTTAAAAAATGCAACGGGTTGTATTCCTGCCTGCACCATTTCCACGTTGAGAAGCGAGACCAAGACAAACGAACCAAAATAAAAAGTGATTTCTTTGCACCTTTTTACACGTCTAATCTGTATATTAATATTAATGTCTAGGCACATGCAACCAATGTGTAAATAAGAGTGTTTATTTCTACTCCAATAAAAGGCCCCTCCAACCTAAAATATCCCCAGTAGCCAATTTCTTTAGCTGTTAGAATCAGTGTTTCTCAACCTTGGTAAGATTGAGACGTCTGGACTTCAACTCCCAGAATTCCCCAGCCAGCATGGCAACTGACTCATTTTTATGACGGTTGCAATGTCCCGGAGTCACGCAATCCCCTTTTGCGACCTTATGACCAACAAGGAGGAATCTGGATTCACTTAACAACCCTGTGACCAACTTACCAACGGCAGTGATTCACTTAACAACTGCGGCAAGGAAAGTCGTTAAAACGGGGCAAAACTCGCTTAAACAACTGTCTCCCTTAACGATGTAAATTTGGGGCCTGATTGCGGTCGTAACTTGAGGACTACCTGTGTTTTCTTCCTTAGCAGATGATCAAAACCAACCGACACACCGTATCTTGGTCTCTCTGGCAAAGGGAGGGGAAAAAAAAAGTCTACATTTTTGTATTTCGCTGCCGAAAGACACTCTTGGGATAATGAAGCCGGAATGTAATGTTGTGTTACCTTAAAGCCGTTTGATGCCGAGTGTTGCATCTGATCTTTGGAGGAAAGAGTCAGATTCTTTTTATTTAAGGATGGAGAGGAGAGGAGGTCACAGATAAAAAGGGAAAAGGGGAAAAAAAAACTCAGCTCCAAGGATAGTGAAAGACGCTATAAAGATTTTATTAGTCTAGGTTACGGGTGGTTATATTACCCCCAAGTCTATCGCACCGGCAGTGAGTTATATGCTGCACTTCTTAAAAAAAAAAGAGTGGTAATAAAAAATTGACAGTATGGTAGGTGTCAGGAAACTGTCTCGGCCAGAATTTTAGCTGCGTAGTCTACCGTAGTTTATTCCCCGGGATAAAATCCAATCTTGATGAACTGGAGGACAAAAATGCAAATGTGTGTTTGTTCTTCCCTGCTGTGGCCGAGTGTTCTGACCCAACTCCCCAAACACGACAAACCCTCTGAAGTTAACTCAAATATTCCTTTAATTAGGAGCCCCGGCAAAAAGTTTCTCTCTCACCACAGGCTAACAAGTCTGTCCGGCAGGGAGATGAATAGTTGTCTGCCGCGTCTATTCGTCTCCGCTCCCTGCCTTTTATCCCCTAGGGTGGGGCTTCGCTAGCAGCGGTGGCTCTTCTGTCCCAAGGACCGGCCCATAGATTTCCACTGCTCTCCTCTCCTCTGCCTTCTGTGCATCCACGCGACAGGCACTGGACCCAGCTGTTCCTCCTCTTCCTCATCAGCCACCTCCAGACCTGGGGGCTGTTGACTCTCCATCTGAGGGCTGACGGACGGCCCAGGCTCCGCCTCTCTCTCTCTCTCTCTGACAGCTCCATTCCCTCTTCCCCCTCGGAGCTCTCAGGTTGTCTTGATGCTGGCCCTGACTCCCACGTCTCCTCCTCCTCCTGGAGGGGCCGGCGGCCGACAGGCCACAACAGCGAGTGTCAGCTTAGCCAAAGCCCCACAGCAGATATAGGTAGCCCTCGAATGACAACTATTCGTTCAGTGACCGTCTGAAGATATGACGGCACTGAAAAAAAAGTGACGGATGAGCAGTCACTTGTGCTGACGTCCATCACAAAATCCCTATAGTAACATAACCAACAACATTCGGGCGTGGGGCAACCCGCAAGTATTGTCTGACGGTTGCAGCATCCTGGTGTCTTGTGAACGTCATTTGGGACCTTCCCAGGCCAGCTTCCGACAAGCAAATTCCATGGGAGAGCCAGATTTGCTTAACAACTGTCTCAAAAGCTACCTGTACAAGTGTTAATTGTACCTGCAAACCTTGATGGACTCCAATTTCTGGTCCGGGCTGGATCTGAATTTTGCAGTGAGGTAAGAATAAAATCTGTCTTTATCGTACGAATCCCCTCCTTTAAAATAGATATTTGGAGAGAGAGCGGCTGGCACTTTGAAGAATCTTCAAAGGAACCTCCATTATCAACAATGAATGAAGTCCAGGTTTTTATAAAATGAAAAGAGTGACTTTTAACAACTGCGAATGGCAATTATTTTTATCATCACAGACTAGTTTTATATCCCAACTTTCATTATGGAGTGTCAGATAACATACGCAGTGCTGCCTTCTCCAATTTTTTTTTCCAGGGCATGAGAGTTCAGTCAGGTAGAGTCCTAGAATCCAAGGTCTGGAAGGGACGCTGGAGGTCTTCTAGTCCAACCCCCTGCCCAGAGCAGGCATCCCATTTTTTAGTGCCATTGTAACGTCGAATGGTCACTAAATGAACTGTTGGAAGTTGAGGACTTGGCTTGCAAATTATGCCATCTTAAAAGCTCAGTCAGGCGGAATTCTAGAATCCAAGGTTTGGAAGGGACCCTGGAGGTCTTCTAGTCCAACCCCCTGCCCAGCGCAGGGATCCTGAGACCATCTCAGACAAATGGGAGGTTTTTTTCCAACTGTTGGTAAGCTAGGAGGAAAGAGATAACCCTTGTCGAAAACCAGGCAGGAGATTCTGATGGCAACCCGTGTCTCTTCTGGGCCCACACTATGCTGCTTTTTCAAAATCCTTGGTGAGCGAACCGTTCTGATTAAAAAAATAAAAATAAAATAAAAATGAAATCCAAGGTTTCAATGCAATTTTAATTGGACCTTTCAACAAAAGGCCTGGACGCAACGTCTGAGATTTTTTGCTTTTACTACAGAAGGTTAAAGACAGTGAAGACGTGACCCTTTTTCTCCTCGGAGTTAAATAGTTCAGTCGGCAGAAGAATTTCGAAGAGGGATTATTATTTATTTATTTTATACGGTTGCCCTCCTAGCCTTTCCGCTGGAAAAAAAAAGATGTTACCTTTTCGGTCCTTTTTTTTTTCTTTCTTTCTTCCTCAGTCTGGTTTTTTAATTTATTTTTTTAAAGTATCGAACATGGATTTTTCTTTCCCCTTCTGCTGTATAGTTTTTTTCCCCCTGTCTCTTTCTCTTTGGCAGGCAAATACAAATTATTCCTGCCAACGGAGCTTCAATAAGGAGCTACGTTTGCAAATGTTAGTAAAATTGCCTCTTTTTTTTTTGGCGGTTCTGGGAATCTTTCCTGAGATCAAGAATCCCTCTCTAGCAGGTGTACGGAGGGAAGACAGGTCAAAAAAGTCAAAATGTCAGCCAGTGTCACGGGATCCAAGCCCTTTCATGTCTCCTACTGTGTCTGTGGAGATTGCGATGCGATATGTCCCTGCAGTTTTCTTGGCAAGGTGTTTTTTTTCCAGAAGCGGCTTGCCATTGCTTCCTTCCTAGGGCCAAGAGAAAGTGGCTGGCCCAAGGCAGAGCAGAACTAGAACTCACGATCACCTGGTCTCTAGCCTGGAGCCTTAAAACTGTTTCAGTTTCTCTCTCACCGCAGGGTAACAAGTCCGTCCGGCAGGGGAGAAGAATCGTCTGCCACACCTATTCATCTCCGCCCCCTGCCTTTTATCCCCAGAGCTAGGGTGGGGCTTCGCTAGCAGCGGTGGCTTTTCCATCCCAAGGACCGGCCCATAGATTTCCACTGCTCTCCTCTCCTCTGCCTTCTGTGCATCCACGCGTCAGGCACAGGACCCAGCTGTTCCTCCTCTTCCTCATCAGCTCCCTCCAGACCTGGGGGCTGTTGATTCTCCATCTGACGGACAGCCCAGTCTCCGCCTCTGTCTCTCTCTCTCTGACAGCTCCATTCCCTCTTCCCCCTCGGAGCTCTCAGGTTGCCTGGATGTGACCCTGACTCCCATGCCTCCTCCTCCTCCTCTGATTTGGCTGCCGGAGGGGCCGGTGGCCGACAGGCCACAACAACTACTCTATATTTTCAGAAAACATTTCAACTACAAAATTGAACAGAGGGGAAGGGATACGACACCATCTATCTCCAGTCTACAACAAAGTCCTTTCGGCAGTTCCAAGAAAGCTCCACACCCATTTGCCCTACTCAGGTGACCCCTAAGGATGCAGGTAAACCTCCAAGGACCCTCTAAAACAGGAGTCTGCAAACTTGACAAGTATAAGACTTGTGGACTTCAACTCCCAGAATTCCCCAGCCAGCATGGTTAGCTGAAGAATTCTGGGAGTTGAAGTCCACAAGTCTTAAACTTGCCAAGTTTGGAGACCCCTGCTCTAAAAAGATGCCAATGACCAGCTGTCTGCAAGGAATACCAATCCTTCCATTCCCCACCATCCAAGTCAGAACTGAGGAAGCTTCCTGGATGAGAAGTGAAACATCTTCAAAGAAAAACCAGGAAGTCCAGTTGCCCCTTTGGGAAAAAAAGCACCTTTGGGACAACCATGCGCTGGAGGACTCAGAATCCTCATAGACATTTGGCACGACATTAAGTGCTAAGATGGTTTAATGGCGGGAGTGCCACATGTTAGGCAAAAACAGCCATTGTGTTTTGTGAACCTGGGTTCAGCACATGGTGTGAATACAACCAGCCAATGCCGACAAGTTGAAGCATCTGAAAAAGGACCACGTCAAAGGTCTGGAACAGACTTTCAGTTCTTGGTCCTTTCCACATTCAGATTTTGGCCACAGAGAAAACACCTTGTGTGGTGCTTAGTGCGCTCTGAGCTTGGTGGGTTTTCTTGCAGACGTTTCATGACCCAACTAGGTAACATCATCAGGGCTAGAAGGGAAAGTGGTTTAAAGAGAGGTGGTGGAGGAGGAGGAGGAGGAATGAAGGTGGCAGAGGAGGATCTGTGGAGTTCTGCTCTCTGAGCTTGGTTATTTCCTTGCAGACATTTTATGACCCAACTAGATAACATCATCAGAGCTAAACGGAAATGTGGTTTAAGAAGTGGAGGAGGAGGAGGAAGAGAAAGAGAAGAGGAATAAAGAAGGAAAAGGAATGGAAGGGGAGGGGAGGAGGTGGAGGACTGTGGGATCCTTGATGCTTTCTGAGCTTGGCTGTTTTCTTGGGAGACCTTTCATGACCCATCTAGGTAACGTCATCAGTGGCTAGCAGGCAGTAGGATTGGCTCTCTCTTTATATACAAATAGCTTTCCCTTTCAGTAGGAATATTTTATTTATCTATCTATCTATCATCTATCTATCTATCTATCTATCTATCTATCTATCTATCTATCTATCTATCTATCTATCTATCTATCTATCTATCTATCTATCTATCTATCTATCTATCTATCTATCTATCTATCTATTTTAGTGTTCTTATATGCCGCCCTACTCCCTGAGGACTTGATGGCTCCTTGATTAGACTGTTGTTTACTGTTGATTTGTTTATCTGCGTCGGTAGTCCCTTGGCTGGGCTATTGTGCACTTCTTGATTGTTGGTCTAGTGTTAATCTCTGCTCATCTGGGTGTTGATTACTGGCGAGGAGATATTTAGGTCTTTTTCTCTCCTTTTTGGCGTTTTTGATTGTCTCTTTGCAACATGTACGTCTATTTTGGAATTGGAGGGGGGCACACCTTCCTTCCGTTTCCGTGATCCTGGCGCAGTTCGGGAAAGAATATCTTTGCAGGGCTGCAATTAAGGGATTGCGTTCTGGTTCCAGTAATTTGAACTCCGCCAGCTCTGAGCTCTGGACAACTGACAGACTGAAATACACAATCGTAAGGCGGGATTCGTTTCCAGCAAAGCATCAAGACCTCATGAGCCTTTGATGGAAGGGCGACTCCCACACTTGATGGATCATTGATCCCATCCGTGGCAATAAGGCATACATATTGTTATGGCGTGCGTGTGTCTGCATATTAACTCGGGCCAACTGAACTGGGTTGCGTTGCCCATTGTAAGAGGCCTGAAATGTGTTATCGATCCCCGGAGGAGTTAAAAAAAAAAAGAAGAGGCGATTCAGGATGCTTACAAGGTGGAAAAAAAGAAGTTTAATCGAAGTTTGCAGGAATGGTTTGAAAATGGAAGCACACCAGGTGTGTGTGTGTGTGTGTGTGTGTGTGTGTGTGTGTGTGTGTGTGTGTGTGTGTGTGCTGGGATTTGAATAACAACTAAACGTTGATGGAGGGACACTTATGGCTGGCTGCAGCATCTCGCAATGGCACCACAATAGTGTTGCTGACAAATAGCAATAGCCCTTAGACTTATATACTGCTTCACAGTGCTTGATAGCCCTCTCTGAATGGTTTACAGAGTTAACCTCTTACCCCCAACAATCTGGGTCTGCCGTTTTAACGGCCTTGGAAAGATGGAAGGCTGAGTCGACCTTGAGCCGGTCAGGATTGAACTCCTGACAGTGAGCAGAGTCAATCTGCAATACTACATGATAGATTAGATAGATAGATAGATAGATAGATAGATAGATAGATAGATAGATAGATAGATAGATAGATAGATAGATAGATAGATAGATAGATAGATAGATAGATAGATAGAGATAGATAGATAGATAGATGATAGATAGATAGATAGATAGATAGATAGATAGATAGATAGATAGATAGATAGATAGATAGATAGATAGATAGATAGATAGATAGATAGATAGATAGATGATAGATAGATAGATAGATGATAGATAGATAGATAGATAGATAGATAGATAGATAGATATAGAGAGAGAGAGAGATAGACAGACAGACAGATAGATGATAGAGATAGATAGACAGATAGATGATGATAGATAGATGATAGATAGATATAGAGAGATAAAGATATATATATATATATATATATATATAGAGAGAGAGAGAGAGAGAGAGAGAGAGAGAGAGAGAGAGAGAGAGATGATGATGATGATGATGATGATGATGATGATGATGATGATGATGATGATGATGATGTTCGTCTATCGTGTTTGAAGAAGACCGTGACATCGGGGGATGTCAAGACTTGCGCATGAATTGGATTAAAGTGAGGGAGAGGTGCGCATAATCAGCCTCACTCTCTCTTCCCAGATTCCATCTTGCTCCAAATAGCAGGACAAGAGTCGAGACAGTTGGAGATGGGCTGGGCGCAGTGGTTGACTGCGCATGTCCCGAGCATGTGAAGACAGATTCCAGTGGACTGAGCGGATGAAATCTACTAGAATAGGACAACGGTCATGAAGGCAGTCTCTGCAAGCGATGTGGTACGCTAAGAGAACGGCAAGAGAGAGATGATAGATTAGATAGATAGATAGATAGATAGATAGATAGATAGATAGATAGATAGATAGATAGATAGATAGATAGATAGATAGATAGATAGATAGATAGATAGATAGGGAAGGAGGGAGAGAGAGATGACAGGTAGTTCAAACAGACAGATAGGGAGAGATCCAGCTGGCTTTCACTCCTAGCAATAGTACTAGCAGTTATTATGTACCTCTTCATAGTACTTTACAACCCTCTCTAAGCTGTTTACAGCCTTTTGCTCCAACAATCTGGGTCCTCATTTGACTGACCTCGGAAGGATGGAAGGCTGAGTCAACCTTGAGCCGGTCAGGATTGAACTCCTGGCAGTGGGCAGAATTAGCCTGCAATACTGCACTCTAACCACCGCGCCACCATGGTCTAATGGTACTTTGTCTGCTACAGGGACCCTAAATGCGAGAGATGGCCGTAAGTCACGTTCTCCAATGCTTTGAACGGTCGCTAAACGAATGACTTTAAGTCAAGGATTAACTATACAGGTAGTCCTTGACATACAACCACAATTATCTAGTTTGGTACTGAAACCTCTTCAAGACGACCACCAGGAGCAGAGAGCACCAAGGACCGCACAGTTCAAACCTCAGCTATAGAGGTAGTCCTCGACTTACCACCAAAATTTCCCCTCATTTCAACCCTGAGCTACAAATATTCTCCTTTAGAGGATGCAAGAGCCGACATTGACTTTTTTTGGACTAACTAAGGAAAAAT
>JALIGW010000426.1:0-30453 GCA_023053685.1 Diadophis punctatus similis | reverse complement strand
CGAAAATCAAGCGAGAATTCGGCTTTCCAGCCTGTGGGGAACAGGAATATGTGTTTCATTTTCATTTCTGAGGTGTTTGTCAAAAGTCATATTTTTGGCTGTATTGAGTCCTAAGGCGAATGCTGTGTTAGACTTTGGGCTAGCTCTTCAGGGTAGGCTCGGAATCGAAAATCAAGCGAGAATTTGGCTTTCCAGCCTTTGGGGAACAGGAATATTTGTTTCATTTTCATTTCTGAGGTGTTTGTCAAAAGTGATGCTTTTGGGCTGAATTTAGAACTAAGGCGAATTCTGTGTTAGACCTTGGGCTAGCTCTTCAGGGTAGGCTCGGAATTGAAAATCAAGCGAGAATTCGGCTGTCCAGCCCGTGGGGAACAAGAATATGTGTTTCATTTTCATTTCTGAGGTGTTTGTCAAAAGTGATGTTTTTGGGCTGAATTGAGAAATAAGGCGAATGCTGTGTTAGACCTTGAGCTAGCTCTTCAGGGTAGGCTCGGAATCGAAAATCAAGCGAGAATTCGGCTTTCCAGCCTGTGGGGAACAGGAATATGTGTTTCATTTTCATTTCTGAGGTGTTTGTCAAAAGTGATGTTTTTGGGCTGAATTGAGAAATAAGGCGAATGCGGTGTTAGACCTTGGGCTAGCTCTTCAGGGAAAGGTCGGAATCAAAAATCAAGCGAGAATTCGGCTTTCCAGCTCGTGGGGAACAGGAATATGTGTTTCATTTTCATTTCTGAGGTGTTTGTCAAAAGTGATGTTTTTGGCTGTATTGAGTCCTAAGGCGAATGCTGTGTTAGACCTTGGGCTAGCTCTTCAGGGAAAGGTCGGAATCAAAAATCAAGCGAGGAATTCGGCTTTCCAGCTCGTGGGGAACAGGAATATGTGTTTCATTTTCATTTCTGAGGTGTTTGTCAAAAGTGATGTTTTTGGCTGTATTGAGTCCTAAGGCGAATGCTGTGTTAGACTTTGGGCTACCTCTTCAGGGTAGGCTCGGAATCGAAAATCAAGTGAGAATTCAGCTTTCCAGCCCGTGGGGAACAGGAATATGTGTTTTCTTTTTCATTTCTGAGGTGTTTGTCAAAAGTGTTGTTTTTGGGCTGAATTGAGAAATAAGGCGAATGCTGTGTTAGACCTTGAGCTAGCTCTTCAGGGTAGGCTTGGAATCGGAAATCAAGCGAGAATTCAGCTGTCCAGCCCATGGGGAATAGGGATATGTGTTTCATTTTCATTTCTGAGGTGTTTGTCAAAAGTCATGTTTTTTGGCTGTATTGAGTCCTAAGGCGAATGCAGTGTTAGACTTTGGGCTAGCTCTTCAGGGTAGGCTCGGAATCGAAAATCAAGCGAGAATTTGGCTTTCCAGCCTTTGGGGAACAGGAATATTTGTTTCATTTTCATTTCTGAGGTGTTTCTCAAAAGTGATGCTTTTGGGCTGAATTTAGAACTAAGGCGAATTCTGTGTTAGACCTTGGGCTAGCTCTTCAGGGAAAGGTCGGAATCAAAAATCAAGCAAGAATTCGGCTTTCCAGCCTGTGGGGAACAGGAATGTGTTTCTTTTTCATTTCTGAGGTGTTTGTCAAAAGTCATGTTTTTTGGCTGTATTGAGTCCTAAGGCGAATGCTGTGTTAGACTTTGGGCTAGCTCTTCAGGGTAGGCTCATAATCGAAAATCAAGCGAGAATTCGGCTTTCCAGCCCGTGGGGAACAGGAATATGTGTTTCATTTTCATTTCAGAGGTGTTTGTCAAAAGTGATGTTTTTGGGCTGAATTGAGAAATAAGGCGAATGCTGTGTTAGACTTTGGGCTAGCTCTTCAGGAAAAGGTCGGAATCAAAAATCAAGCGAGAATTCGGCTTTCCAGCCTGTGGGGAACAGGAATATGTGTTTCATTTTCATTTCTGAGGTGTTTGTCAAAAGTCATGTTTTTTGGCTGTATTGAGTCCCTAAGGCGAATGCAGTGTTAGACTTTGGCCTAGCTCTTCAGGGTAGGCTCAGAATCGAAAATCAAGCGAGAATTCGGCTTTCCAGCCCGTGGGGAACAGGAATATGTGTTTCATTTTCATTTCTGAGGTGTTTGTCAAAAGTGATGTTTTTGGGCTTAATTGAGAAATAAGGCGAATGCTGTGTTAGACCTTGAGCTAGCTCTTCAGGGTAGGCTCGGAATCGAAAATCAAGCGAGAATTCGGCTTTCCAGCCTGTGGGGAACAGGAATATGTGTTTCTTTTTCATTTCTGAGGTGTTTGTCAAAAGTGATATTTTTGGCTGTATTGAGTCCTAAGGCGAATGCTGTGTTAGACCTTGGGCTAGCTCTTCAGGGTAGGCTCGGAATCGAAAATCAAGCAAAAATTCGGCTTTCCAGCCCATGGGGAACAGGAATACGTGTTTCATTTTCATTTCTGAGGTGTTTGTCAAAAGTGATGTTTTTGGGCTGAATTGAGAAATAAGGCGAATGCGGTGTTAGACCTTGGGCTAGCTCTTCAGGGAAAGGTCGAATCAAAAATCAAGCGAGAATTCGGCTTTCCAGCTCGTGGGGAACAGGAATATGTGTTTCATTTTCATTTCTGAGGTGTTTGTCAAAAGTGATGTTTTTGGCTGTATTGAGTCCTAAGGCGAATGCTGTGTTAGACCTTGGGCTAGCTCTTCAGGGAAAGGTCAGAATCAAAAATCAAGCGAGAATGTGGCTTTCCAGCCTGTGGGGAACAGGAATATGTGTTTCATTTTCATTTCTGAGGTGTTTGTCAAAAGTCATATTTTTGGCTGTATTGAGTCCTAAAGCGAATGCTGTGTTAGACTTTGGGCTAGCTCTTCAGGGTAGGCTCGGAATCGAAAATCAAGCAAGAATTTGGCTTTCCAGCCCGTGGGGAACAGGAATATGTGTTTCTTTTTCATTTCTGAGGTGTTTGTCAAAAGTGATGTTTTTGGGCTGAATTGAGAAATAAGGCGAATGCTGTGTTAGACCTTGAGCTAACTCTTCAGGGTAGGCTTGGAATCGAAAATCAAGCGAGAATTCAGCTGTCCAGCCCGTGGGGAACAGGGATATGTGTTTCATTTTCATTTCTGAGGTGTTTGTCAAAAGTCATGTTTTTTGGCTGTATTGAGTCCTAAGGCGAATGCAGTGTTAGACTTTGGGCTAGCTCTTCAGGGTAGGCTCGGAATCGAAAATCAAGCGAGAATTTGGCTTTCCAGCCTTTGGGGAACAGGAATATTTGTTTCATTTTCATTTCTGAGGTGTTTGTCAAAAGTGATGCTTTTGGGCTGAATTTAGAACTAAGGCGAATTTCTGTGTTAGACCTTGGGCTAGCTCTTCAGGGAAAGGTCGGAATCAAAAATCAAGCAAGAATTCGGCTTTCCAGCCTGTGGGGAACAGGAATGTGTTTCTTTTTCATTTCTGAGGTGTTTGTCAAAAGTCATGTTTTTTGGCTGTATTGAGAAATAAGGCGAATGCGGTGTTAGACCTTGGGCTAGCTCTTCAGGGAAAGGTCGGAATCAAAAATCAAGCGAGAATTCGGCTTTCCAGCTCGTGGGGAACAGGAATATGTGTTTCATTCTTATTTCTGAGGTGTTTGTCAAAAGTGATGTTTTTGGCTGTATTGAGTCCTAAGACGAATGCTGTGTTAGACCTTGGGCTAGCTCTTCAGGGAAAGGTCAGATTCAAAAATCAAGCGAGAATGTGGCTTTCCAGCCTGTGGGGAACAGGAATATGTGTTTCATTTTCATTTCTGAGGTGTTTGTCAAAAGTCATGTTTTTTGGCTGTATTCAGTCCTAAGGCGAATGCTGTGTTAGACTTTGGGCTAGCTCTTCAGGGTAGGCTCGGAATCGAAAATCAAGCGAGAATTCGGCTGTCCAGCCCGTGGGGAACAAGAATATGTGTTTCATTTTCATTTCTGAGGTGTTTGTCAAAAGTGATGTTTTTGGGCTGAATTGAGAAATAAGGCGAATGCTGTGTTAGACCTTGAGCTAGCTCTTCAGGGTAGGCTCGGAATCGAAAATCAAGCGAGAATTCGGCTTTCCAGCCTGTGGGGAACAGGAATATGTGTTTCTTTTTCATTTCTGAGGTGTTTGTCAAAAGTGATGTTTTTGGCTGTATTGAGTCCTAAGGCGAATGCTGTGTTAGACCTTGGGCTAGCTCTTCAGGGTAGGCTCGGAATCGAAAATCAAGCGAGAATTCGGCTTTCCAGCCTGTGGGGAACAGGAATATGTGTTTCATTTTCATTTCTGAGGTGTTTGTCAAAAGTCATATTTTTGGCTGTATTGAGTCCTAAGGCGAATGCTGTGTTAGACTTTGGGCTAGCTCTTCAGGGTAGGCTCGGAATCGAAAATCAAGCGAGAATTTGGCTTTCCAGCCTTTGGGGAACAGGAATATTTGTTTCATTTTCATTTCTGAGGTGTTTGTCAAAAGTGATGCTTTTGGGCTGAATTTAGAACTAAGGCGAATTCTGTGTTAGACCTTGGGCTAGCTCTTCAGGGTAGGCTCGGAATTGAAAATCAAGCGAGAATTCGGCTGTCCAGCCCGTGGGGAACAAGAATATGTGTTTCATTTTCATTTCTGAGGTGTTTGTCAAAAGTGATGTTTTTGGGCTGAATTGAGAAATAAGGCGAATGCTGTGTTAGACCTTGAGCTAGCTCTTCAGGGTAGGCTCGGAATCGAAAATCAAGCGAGAATTCGGCTTTCCAGCCTGTGGGGAACAGGAATATGTGTTTCATTTTCATTTCTGAGGTGTTTGTCAAAAGTGATGTTTTTGGGCTGAATTGAGAAATAAGGCGAATGCGGTGTTAGACCTTGGGCTAGCTCTTCAGGGAAAGGTCGGAATCAAAAATCAAGCGAGAATTCGGCTTTCCAGCTCGTGGGGAACAGGAATATGTGTTTCATTTTCATTTCTGAGGTGTTTGTCAAAAGTGATGTTTTTGGCTGTATTGAGTCCTAAGGCGAATGCTGTGTTAGACCTTGGGCTAGCTCTTCAGGGAAAGGTCGGAATCAAAAATCAAGCGAGAATTCGGCTTTCCAGCTCGTGGGGAACAGGAATATGTGTTTCATTTTCATTTCTGAGGTGTTTGTCAAAAGTGATGTTTTTGGCTGTATTGAGTCCTAAGGCGAATGCTGTGTTAGACTTTGGGCTACCTCTTCAGGGTAGGCTCGGAATCGAAAATCAAGTGAGAATTCAGCTTTCCAGCCCGTGGGGAACAGGAATATGTGTTTCTTTTTCATTTCTGAGGTGTTTGTCAAAAGTGTTGTTTTTGGGCTGAATTGAGAAATAAGGCGAATGCTGTGTTAGACCTTGAGCTAGCTCTTCAGGGTAGGCTTGGAATCGGAAATCAAGCGAGAATTCAGCTGTCCAGCCCATGGGGAATAGGGATATGTGTTTCATTTTCATTTCTGAGGTGTTTGTCAAAAGTCATGTTTTTTGGCTGTATTGAGTCCTAAGGCGAATGCAGTGTTAGACTTTGGGCTAGCTCTTCAGGGTAGGCTCGGAATCGAAAATCAAGCGAGAATTTGGCTTTCCAGCCTTTGGGGAACAGGAATATTTGTTTCATTTTCATTTCTGAGGTGTTTCTCAAAAGTGATGCTTTTGGGCTGAATTTAGAACTAAGGCGAATTCTGTGTTAGACCTTGGGCTAGCTCTTCAGGGAAAGGTCGGAATCAAAAATCAAGCAAGAATTCGGCTTTCCAGCCTGTGGGGAACAGGAATGTGTTTCTTTTTCATTTCTGAGGTGTTTGTCAAAAGTCATGTTTTTTGGCTGTATTGAGTCCTAAGGCGAATGCTGTGTTAGGACTTTGGGCTAGCTCTTCAGGGTAGGCTCATAATCGAAAATCAAGCGAGAATTCGGCTTTCCAGCCCGTGGGGAACAGGAATATGTGTTTCATTTTCATTTCAGAGGTGTTTGTCAAAAGTGATGTTTTTGGGCTGAATTGAGAAATAAGGCGAATGCTGTGTTAGACTTTGGGCTAGCTCTTCAGGAAAAGGTCGGAATCAAAAATCAAGCGAGAATTCGGCTTTCCAGCCTGTGGGGAACAGGAATATGTGTTTCATTTTCATTTCTGAGGTGTTTGTCAAAAGTCATGTTTTTTGGCTGTATTGAGTCCTAAGGCGAATGCAGTGTTAGACTTTGGCCTAGCTCTTCAGGGTAGGCTCAGAATCGAAAATCAAGCGAGAATTCGGCTTTCCAGCCCGTGGGGAACAGGAATATGTGTTTCATTTTCATTTCTGAGGTGTTTGTCAAAAGTGATGTTTTTGGGCTGAATTGAGAAATAAGGCGAATGCTGTGTTAGACCTTGAGCTAGCTCTTCAGGGTAGGCTCGGAATCGAAAATCAAGCGAGGAATTCGGCTTTCCAGCCTGTGGGGAACAGGAATATGTGTTTCTTTTTCATTTCTGAGGTGTTTGTCAAAAGTGATATTTTTGGCTGTATTGAGTCCTAAGGCGAATGCTGTGTTAGACCTTGGGCTAGCTCTTCAGGGTAGGCTCGGAATCGAAAATCAAGCAAAAATTCGGCTTTCCAGCCCATGGGGAACAGGAATACGTGTTTCATTTTCATTTCTGAGGTGTTTGTCAAAAGTGATGTTTTTGGGCTGAATTGAGAAATAAGGCGAATGCGGTGTTAGACCTTGGGCTAGCTCTTCAGGGAAAGGTCGGAATCAAAAATCAAGCGAGAATTCGGCTTTCCAGCTCGTGGGGAACAGGAATATGTGTTTCATTTTCATTTCTGAGGTGTTTGTCAAAAGTGATGTTTTTGGCTGTATTGAGTCCTAAGGCGAATGCTGTGTTAGACCTTGGGCTAGCTCTTCAGGGAAAGGTCAGAATCAAAAATCAAGCGAGAATGTGGCTTTCCAGCCTGTGGGGAACAGGAATATGTGTTTCATTTTCATTTCTTAGGTGTTTGTCAAAAGTGATGTTTTTGGGCTGAATTGAGAAATAAGGCGAATGCTGTGTTAGACCATGAGCTAGCTCTTCAGGGTAGGCTCGGAATCGAAAATCAAGCGAGAATTTGGCTTTCCAGCCTGTGGGGAACAGGAATATGTGTTTCTTTTTCATTTCTGAGGTGTTTGTCAAAAGTCATGTTTTTTGGCTGTATTGAGTCCTAAGGCGAATGCAGTGTTAGACTTTGGGCTAGCTCTTCAGGGTAGGCTCGGAATCGAAAATCAAGCGAGAATTCGGCTTTCCAGCCCATGGGGAACAGGAATATGTGTTTCTTTTTCATTTCTGAGGTGTTTTTCAAAAGTGATGTTTTTGGGCTGAATTTAGAAATTAGGCGAATGCTGTGTTAGACCTTGGGCTAGCTCTTCAGGAAAAGGTCGGAATCAAAAATCAAGCGAGAATTTGGCTTTCCGCCCTGTGGGGAACAGGAATATGTCTTTCATTTTCATTTCTGAGGTGTTTGTCAAAAGTCATATTTTTGGCTGTATTGAGTCCTAAGGCGAATGCTGTGTTAGACTTTGGGCTAGCTCTTCAGGGTAGGCTCGGAATCGAAAATCAAGCGAGAATTTGGCTTTCCAGCCTGCGGGGAACAGGAATATGTGTTTCTTTTTCATTTCTGAGGTGTTTGTCAAAAGTCATGTTTTTTGGCTGTATTGAGTTCTAAGGCGAATGCAGTGTTAGACTTTGGGCTAGCTCTTCAGGGTAGGCTCGGAATCGAAAATCAAGCGAGAATTCGGCTTTCCAGCCCATGGGGAACTGGAATATGTGTTTCATTTTCATTTCTGAGGTGTTTGTCAAAAGTCATGTTTTTTGGCTGTATTGAGTCCTAAGGCGAATGCAGTGTTAGACTTTGGGCTAGCTCTTCAGGGTAGGCTCAGAATCGAAAATCAAGCGAGAATTCGGCTTTCCAGCCCGTGGGGAACAGGAATATGTGTTTCATTTTCATTTCTGAGGTGTTTGTCAAAAGTGATGGTTTTGGGCTGAATTGAGAAATAAGGCGAATGCTGTGTTAGACCTTGAGCTAGCTCTTCAGGGTAGGCTCGGAATCGAAAATCAAGTGAGAATTCGGCTTTCCAGCCTGTGGGGAACAGGAATATGTGTTTCATTTTCATTTCTTAGGTGTTTGTCAAAAGTGATGTTTTTGGGCTGAATTGAGAAATAAGGCGAATGCTGTGTTAGACCATGAGCTAGCTCTTCAGGGTAGGCTCGGAATCGAAAATCAAGCGAGAATTTGGCTTTCCAGCCTGTGGGGAACAGGAATATGTGTTTCTTTTTCATTTCTGAGGTGTTTGTCAAAAGTCATGTTTTTTGGCTGTATTGAGTCCTAAGGCGAATGCAGTGTTAGACTTTGGGCTAGCTCTTCAGGGTAGGCTCGGAATCGAAAATCAAGCGAGAATTCGGCTTTCCAGCCCATGGGGAACAGGAATATGTGTTTCTTTTTCATTTCTGAGGTGTTTTTCAAAAGTGATGTTTTTGGGCTGAATTTAGAAATTAGGCGAATGCTGTGTTAGACCTTGGGCTAGCTCTTCAGGAAAAGGTCGGAATCAAAAATCAAGCGAGAATTTGGCTTTCCGCCCTGTGGGGAACAGGAATATGTCTTTCATTTTCATTTCTGAGGTGTTTGTCAAAAGTCATATTTTTGGCTGTATTGAGTCCTAAGGCGAATGCTGTGTTAGACTTTGGGCTAGCTCTTCAGGGTAGGCTCGGAATCGAAAATCAAGCGAGAATTTGGCTTTCCAGCCTGCGGGGAACAGGAATATGTGTTTCTTTTTCATTTCTGAGGTGTTTGTCAAAAGTCATGTTTTTTGGCTGTATTGAGTTCTAAGGCGAATGCAGTGTTAGACTTTGGGCTAGCTCTTCAGGGTAGGCTCGGAATCGAAAATCAAGCGAGGAATTCGGCTTTCCAGCCCATGGGGAACTGGAATATGTGTTTCATTTTCATTTCTGAGGTGTTTGTCAAAAGTCATGTTTTTTGGCTGTATTGAGTCCTAAGGCGAATGCAGTGTTAGACTTTGGGCTAGCTCTTCAGGGTAGGCTCAGAATCGAAAATCAAGCGAGGAATTCGGCTTTCCAGCCCGTGGGGAACAGGAATATGTGTTTCATTTTCATTTCTGAGGTGTTTGTCAAAAGTGATGGTTTTGGGCTGAATTGAGAAATAAGGCGAATGCTGTGTTAGACCTTGAGCTAGCTCTTCAGGGTAGGCTCGGAATCGAAAATCAAGTGAGAATTCGGCTTTCCAGCCTGTGGGGAACAGGAATATGTGTTTCTTTTTCATTTCTGAGGTGTTGTCAAAAGTGATGTTTTTGGGCTGAATTGAGAAATAAGGCGAATGCTGTGTTAGACCGTGAGCTAGCTCTTCAGGGTAGGCTCAGAATCGAAAATCAAGCGAGAATTTGGCTTTCCAGCCTGTGGGGAATAGGAATATGTGTTTCATTTTCATTTCTGAGGTGTTTGTCAAAAGTCATGTTTTTTGGCTGTATTGAGTTCTAAGGCGAATGCAGTGTTAGACTTTGGGCTAGCTCTTCAGGGTAGGCTCGGAATCGAAAATCAAGCAAGAATTTGGCTTTCCAGCCCGTGGGGAACAGGAATATGTGTTTCATTTTCATTTCTGAGGTGTTTGTCAAAAGTGATGCTTTTGGGCTGAATTTAGAACTAAGGCGAATTTCTGTGTTAGACCTTGGGCTAGCTCTTCAGGGAAAGGTCGGAATCAAAAATCAAGCAAGAATTCGGCTTTCCAGCCTGTGGGGAACAGGAATGTGTTTCTTTTTCATTTCTGAGGTGTTTGTCAAAAGTCATGTTTTTTGGCTGTATTGAGTCCTAAGGCGAATGCTGTGTTAGACTTTGGGCTAGCTCTTGAGGGTAGGCTCATAATCGAAAATCAAGCGAGAATTCGGCTTTCAAGCCCGTGGGGAACAGGAATATGTGTTTCTTTTTCATTTCTGAGGTGTTTGTCAAAAGTGATGTTTTTGGGCTGTATTGAGTCCTAAGGCGAATGCAGTGTTAGACTTTGGGCTAGCTCTTCAGGGTAGGCTCGGAATCGAAAATCAAGCGAGAATTCGGCTTTCCAGCCCATGGGGAACAGGAATATGTGTTTCATTTTCATTTCTGAGGTGTTTGTCAAAAGTGATGTTTTTGGGCTGAATTGAGAAATAAGGCGAATGCTGTGTTAGACTTTGGGCTAGCTCTTCAGGGTAGGCTCAGAATCGAAAATCAAGCGAGGAATTCGGCTTTCCAGCCTGTGGGGAACAGGAATATGTGTTTCTTTTTCATTTCTGAGGTGTTTGTCAAAAGTGATGTTTTTGGCTGTATTGAGTCCTAAGGCGAATGCTGTGTTAGACCTTGGGCTAGCTCTTCAGGGTAGGCTCGGAATCGAAAATCAAGCGAGAATTCGGATTTCCAGCCCGTGGGGAACAGGAATATGTGTTTCATTTTCATTTCTGAGGTGTTTGTCAAAAGTCATGTTTTTTGGCTGTATTGAGTCCTAAGGCGAATGCAGTGTTAGACTTTGGGCTAGCTCTTCAGGGTAGGCTCATAATCGAAAATCAAGCGAGAATTCGGCTTTCCAGCCCGTGGGGAACAGGAATATGTGTTTCATTTTCATTTCTGAGGTGTTTGTCAAAAGTGATGTTTTTGGGCTGAATTGAGAAATAAGGCGAATGCGGTGTTAGACCTTGGGCTAGCTCTTCAGGGAAAGGTCGGAATCAAAAATCAAGCGAGAATTCGGCTTTCCAGCTCGTGGGGAACAGGAATATGTGTTTCATTTTCATTTCTGAGGTGTTTGTCAAAAGTGATGTTTTTGGCTGTATTGAGTCCTAAGGCGAATGCTGTGTTAGACCTTGGGCTAGCTCTTCAGGGAAAGGTCAGAATCAAAAATCAAGCGAGGAATTTGGCTTTCCAGCCTGTGGGGAACAGGAATATGTGTTTCATTTTCATTTCTGAGGTGTTTGTCAAAAGTCATGTTTTTTGGCTGTATTGAGTCCTAAGGCGAATGCAGTGTTAGACTTTGGGCTAGCTCTTCAGGGTAGGCTCAGAATCGAAAATCAAGCGAGAATTCGGCTTTCCAGCCCGTGGGGAACAGGAATATGTGTTTCATTTTCATTTCTGAGGTGTTTGTCAAAAGTGATGTTTTTGGGCTGAATTGAGAAATAAGGCGAATGCGGTGTTAGACCTTGGGCTAGCTCTTCAGGGAAAGGTCGGAATCAAAAATCAAGCGAGAATTTGGCTTTCCAGCCTGTGGGGAACAGGAATATGTGTTTCATTTTCATTTCTGAGGTGTTTGTCAAAAGTCATGTTTTTTGGCTGTATTGAGTCCTAAGGCGAATGCAGTGTTAGACTTTGGGCTAGCTCTTCAGGGTAGGCTCAGAATCGAAAATCAAGCGAGAATTCGGCTTTCCAGCCTGTGGGGAACAGGAATATGTGTTTCATTTTCATTTCTGAGGTGTTTGTCAAAAGTCATGTTTTTTGGCTGTATTGAGTCCTAAGGCGAATGCAGTGTTAGACTTTGGGCTAGCTCTTCAGGGTAGGCTCAGAATCGAAAATCAAGCGAGAATTCGGCTTTCCAGCCCGTGGGGAACAGGAATATGTGTTTCATTTTCATTTCTGAGGTGTTTGTCAAAAGTGATGTTTTTGGGCTGAATTGAGAAATAAGGCGAATGCGGTGTTAGACCTTGGGCTAGCTCTTCAGGGAAAGGTCGGAATCAAAAATCAAGCGAGAATTCGGCTTTCCAGCTCGTGGGGAACAGGAATATGTGTTCATTTTCATTTCTGAGGTGTTTGTCAAAAGTGATGTTTTTGGCTGTATTGAGTCCTAAGGCGAATGCTGTGTTAGACCTTGGGCTAGCTCTTCAGGGAAAGGTCAGAATCAAAAATCAAGCGAGAATTTGGCTTTCCAGCCTGTGGGGAACAGGAATATGTGTTTCGTTTTCATTTCTGAGGTGTTTGTCAAAAGTCATGTTTTTTGGCTGTATTCAGTCCTAAGGCGAATGCTGTGTTAGACTTTGGGCTAGCTCTTCAGGGTAGGCTCGGAATCGAAAATCAAGCGAGAATTCGGCTGTCCAGCCCGTGGGGAACAAGAATATGTGTTTCATTTTCATTTCTGAGGTGTTTGTCAAAAGTGATGTTTTTGGGCTGAATTGAGAAATAAGGCGAATGCTGTGTTAGACCTTGAGCTAGCTCTTCAGGGTAGGCTCGGAATCGAAAATCAAGTGAGAATTCGGCTTTCCAGCCTGTGGGGAACAGGAATATGTGTTTCTTTTTCATTTCTGAGGTGTTTGTCAAAAGTGATGTTTTTGGCTGTATTGAGTCCTAAGGCGAATGCTGTGTTAGACCTTGGGCTAGCTCTTCAGGGTAGGCTCGGAATCGAAAATCAAGCGAGGAATTCGGCTTTCCAGCCTGTGGGGAACAGGAATATGTGTTTCATTTTCATTTCTGAGGTGTTTGTCAAAAGTCATAT
Organism: Diadophis punctatus similis; assembly: GCA_023053685.1. NCBI lineage: Eukaryota > Metazoa > Chordata > Lepidosauria > Squamata > Dipsadidae > Diadophis > Diadophis punctatus. The sequence continues at coordinate 18,095 of JALIGW010000426.1, read as the reverse complement.
TTTTGGCTGTATTGAGTCCTAAGGCGAATGCTGTGTTAGACTTTGGGCTAGCTCTTCAGGGTAGGCTCGGAATCGAAAATCAAGCAAGATTTTGGCTTTCCAGCCCGTGGGGAACAGGAATATGTGTTTCTTTTTCATTTCTGAGGTGTTTGTCAAAAGTGATTGTTTTTGGGCTGAATTGAGAAATAAGGCGAATGCTGTGTTAGACCGTGAGCTAGCTCTTCAGGGTAGGCTCGGAATCGAAAATCAAGCGAGAATTTGGCTTTCCAGCCCATGGGGAACAGGAATATGTGTGTCATTTTCATTTCTGAGGTGTTTGTCAAAAGTCATGTTTTTTGGCTGTATTGAGTCCTAAGGCGAATGCTGTGTTAGACTTTGGGCTAGCTCTTCAGGGTAGGCTCAGAATCGAAAATCAAGCGAGAATTTGGCTTTCCAGCCCGTGGGGAACAGGAATATGTGTTTCATTTTCATTTCTGAGGTGTTTGTCAAAAGTGATGTTTTTGGCTGTATTGAGTCCTAAGGCGAATGCTGTGTTAGACTTTGGGCTAGCTCTTCAGGGTAGGCTCAGAATCGAAAATCAAGCGAGAATTTGGCTTTCCAGCCCGTGGGGAACAGGAATATGTGTTTCATTTTCATTTCTGAGGTGTTTGTCAAAAGTCATGTTTTTTGGCTGTATTGAGTCCTAAGGCGAATGCAGTGTTAGACTTTGGGCTAGCTCTTCAGGGTAGGCTCGGAATCGAAAATCAAGCGAGAATTCGGCTTTCCAGCCCATGGGGAACAGGAATATGTGTTTCTTTTTCATTTCTGAGGTGTTTGTCAAAAGTGATGTTTTTGGGCTGAATTGAGAAATAAGGCGAATGCTGTGTTAGACCGTGAGCTAGCTCTTCAGGGTAGGCTCGGAATCGAAAATCAAGCGAGAATTTGGCTTTCCAGCCCATGGGGAACAGGAATATGTGTGTCATTTTCATTTCTGAGGTGTTTGTCAAAAGTCATGTTTTTTGGCTGTATTGAGTCCTAAGGCGAATGCTGTGTTAGACCTTGGGCTAGCTCTTCAGGGTAGGCTCGGAATCGAAAATCAAGCGAGAATTCGGCTTTCCAGCCTGTGGGGAACAGGAATATGTGTTTCATTTTCATTTCTGAGGTGTTTGTCAAAAGTCATATTTTTGGCTGTATTGAGTCCTAAGGCGAATGCTGTGTTAGACTTTGGGCTAGCTCTTCAGGGTAGGCTCGGAATCGAAAATCAAGCGAGAATTTGGCTTTCCAGCCTTTGGGGAACAGGAATATTTGTTTCATTTTCATTTCTGAGGTGTTTGTCAAAAGTGATGCTTTTGGGCTGAATTTAGAACTAAGGCGAATTCTGTGTTAGACCTTGGGCTAGCTCTTCAGGGTAGGCTCGGAATTGAAAATCAAGCGAGAATTCGGCTGTCCAGCCCGTGGGGAACAAGAATATGTGTTTCATTTTCATTTCTGAGGTGTTTGTCAAAAGTGATGTTTTTGGGCTGAATTGAGAAATAAGGCGAATGCTGTGTTAGACCTTGAGCTAGCTCTTCAGGGTAGGCTCGGAATCGAAAATCAAGCGAGAATTCGGCTTTCCAGCCTGTGGGGAACAGGAATATGTGTTTCATTTTCATTTCTGAGGTGTTTGTCAAAAGTGATGTTTTTGGGCTGAATTGAGAAATAAGGCGAATGCGGTGTTAGACCTTGGGCTAGCTCTTCAGGGAAAGGTCGGAATCAAAAATCAAGCGAGAATTCGGCTTTCCAGCTCGTGGGGAACAGGAATATGTGTTTCATTTTCATTTCTGAGGTGTTTGTCAAAAGTGATGTTTTTGGCTGTATTGAGTCCTAAGGCGAATGCTGTGTTAGACCTTGGGCTAGCTCTTCAGGGAAAGGTCGGAATCAAAAATCAAGCGAGAATTCGGCTTTCCAGCTCGTGGGGAACAGGAATATGTGTTTCATTTTCATTTCTGAGGTGTTTGTCAAAAGTGATGTTTTTGGCTGTATTGAGTCCTAAGGCGAATGCTGTGTTAGACTTTGGGCTACCTCTTCAGGGTAGGCTCGGAATCGAAAATCAAGTGAGAATTCAGCTTTCCAGCCCGTGGGGAACAGGAATATGTGTTTCTTTTTCATTTCTGAGGTGTTTGTCAAAAGTGTTGTTTTGGGGCTGAATTGAGAAATAAGGCGAATGCTGTGTTAGACCTTGAGCTAGCTCTTCAGGGTAGGCTTGGAATCGGAAATCAAGCGAGAATTCAGCTGTCCAGCCCATGGGGAATAGGGATATGTGTTTCATTTTCATTTCTGAGGTGTTTGTCAAAAGTCATGTTTTTTTGGCTGTATTGAGTCCTAAGGCGAATGCAGTGTTAGACTTTGGGCTAGCTCTTCAGGGTAGGCTCGGAATCGAAAATCAAGCGAGAATTTGGCTTTCCAGCCTTTGGGGAACAGGAATATTTGTTTCATTTTCATTTCTGAGGTGTTTCTCAAAAGTGATGCTTTTGGGCTGAATTTAGAACTAAGGCGAATTCTGTGTTAGACCTTGGGCTAGCTCTTCAGGGAAAGGTCGGAATCAAAAATCAAGCAAGAATTCGGCTTTCCAGCCTGTGGGGAACAGGAATGTGTTTTCTTTTTCATTTCTGAGGTGTTTGTCAAAAGTCATGTTTTTTGGCTGTATTGAGTCCTAAGGCGAATGCTGTGTTAGACTTTGGGCTAGCTCTTCAGGGTAGGCTCATAATCGAAAATCAAGCGAGAATTCGGCTTTCCAGCCCGTGGGGAACAGGAATATGTGTTTCATTTTCATTTCAGAGGTGTTTGTCAAAAGTGATGTTTTTGGGCTGAATTGAGAAATAAGGCGAATGCTGTGTTAGACTTTGGGCTAGCTCTTCAGGAAAAGGTCGGAATCAAAAATCAAGCGAGAATTCGGCTTTCCAGCCTGTGGGGAACAGGAATATGTGTTTCATTTTCATTTCTGAGGTGTTTGTCAAAAGTCATGTTTTTTGGCTGTATTGAGTCCTAAGGCGAATGCAGTGTTAGACTTTGGCCTAGCTCTTCAGGGTAGGCTCAGAATCGAAAATCAAGCGAGAATTCGGCTTTCCAGCCCGTGGGGAACAGGAATATGTGTTTCATTTTCATTTCTGAGGTGTTTGTCAAAAGTGATGTTTTTGGGCTGAATTGAGAAATAAGGCGAATGCTGTGTTAGACCTTGAGCTAGCTCTTCAGGGTAGGCTCGGAATCGAAAATCAAGCGAGAATTCGGCTTTCCAGCCTGTGGGGAACAGGAATATGTGTTTCTTTTTCATTTCTGAGGTGTTTGTCAAAAGTGATATTTTTGGCTGTATTGAGTCCTAAGGCGAATGCTGTGTTAGACCTTGGGCTAGCTCTTCAGGGTAGGCTCGGAATCGAAAATCAAGCAAAAATTCGGCTTTCCAGCCCATGGGGAACAGGAATACGTGTTTCATTTTCATTTCTGAGGTGTTTGTCAAAAGTGATGTTTTTGGGCTGAATTGAGAAATAAGGCGAATGCGGTGTTAGACCTTGGGCTAGCTCTTCAGGGAAAGGTCGGAATCAAAAATCAAGCGAGAATTCGGCTTTCCAGCTCGTGGGGAACAGGAATATGTGTTTCATTTTCATTTCTGAGGTGTTTGTCAAAAGTGATGTTTTTGGCTGTATTGAGTCCTAAGGCGAATGCTGTGTTAGACCTTGGGCTAGCTCTTCAGGGAAAGGTCAGAATCAAAAATCAAGCGAGAATGTGGCTTTCCAGCCTGTGGGGAACAGGAATATGTGTTTCATTTTCATTTCTGAGGTGTTTGTCAAAAGTCATATTTTTGGCTGTATTGAGTCCTAAAGCGAATGCTGTGTTAGACTTTGGGCTAGCTCTTCAGGGTAGGCTCGGAATCGAAAATCAAGCAAGAATTTGGCTTTCCAGCCCGTGGGGAACAGGAATATGTGTTTCTTTTTCATTTCTGAGGTGTTTGTCAAAAGTGATGTTTTTGGGCTGAATTGAGAAATAAGGCGAATGCTGTGTTAGACCTTGAGCTAACTCTTCAGGGTAGGCTTGGGAATCGAAAATCAAGCGAGAATTCAGCTGTCCAGCCCGTGGGGAACAGGGATATGTGTTTCATTTTCATTTCTGAGGTGTTTGTCAAAAGTCATGTTTTTTGGCTGTATTGGAGTCCTAAGGCGAATGCAGTGTTAGACTTTGGGCTAGCTCTTCAGGGTAGGCTCGGAATCGAAAATCAAGCGAGAATTTGGCTTTCCAGCCTTTGGGGAACAGGAATATTTGTTTCATTTTCATTTCTGAGGTGTTTGTCAAAAGTGATGCTTTTGGGCTGAATTTAGAACTAAGGCGAATTTCTGTGTTAGACCTTGGGCTAGCTCTTCAGGGAAAGGTCGGAATCAAAAATCAAGCAAGAATTCGGCTTTCCAGCCTGTGGGGAACAGGAATGTGTTTCTTTTTCATTTCTGAGGTGTTTGTCAAAAGTCATGTTTTTTGGCTGTATTGAGAAATAAGGCGAATGCGGTGTTAGACCTTGGGCTAGCTCTTCAGGGAAAGGTCGGAATCAAAAATCAAGCGAGAATTCGGCTTTCCAGCTCGTGGGGAACAGGAATATGTGTTTCATTTTCATTTCTGAGGTGTTTGTCAAAAGTGATGTTTTTGGCTGTATTGAGTCCTAAGACGAATGCTGTGTTAGACCTTGGGCTAGCTCTTCAGGGAAAGGTCAGATTCAAAATCAAGCGAGAATGTGGCTTTCCAGCCTGTGGGGAACAGGAATATGTGTTTCATTTTCATTTCTGAGGTGTTTGTCAAAAGTCATGTTTTTTGGCTGTATTCAGTCCTAAGGCGAATGCTGTGTTAGACTTTGGGCTAGCTCTTCAGGGTAGGCTCGGAATCGAAAATCAAGCGAGAATTCGGCTGTCCAGCCCGTGGGGAACAAGAATATGTGTTTCATTTTCATTTCTGAGGTGTTTGTCAAAAGTGATGTTTTTGGGCTGAATTGAGAAATAAGGCGAATGCTGTGTTAGACCTTGAGCTAGCTCTTCAGGGTAGGCTCGGAATCGAAAATCAAGCGAGAATTCGGCTTCCAGCCTGTGGGGAACAGGAATATGTGTTTCTTTTTCATTTCTGAGGTGTTTGTCAAAAGTGATGTTTTTGGCTGTATTGAGTCCTAAGGCGAATGCTGTGTTAGACCTTGGGCTAGCTCTTCAGGGTAGGCTCGGAATCGAAAATCAAGCGAGAATTCGGCTTTCCAGCCTGTGGGGAACAGGAATATGTGTTTCATTTTCATTTCTGAGGTGTTTGTCAAAAGTCATATTTTTGGCTGTATTGAGTCCTAAGGCGAATGCTGTGTTAGACTTTGGGCTAGCTCTTCAGGGTAGGCTCGGAATCGAAAATCAAGCGAGAATTTGGCTTTCCAGCCTTTGGGGAACAGGAATATTTGTTTCATTTTCATTTCTGAGGTGTTTGTCAAAAGTGATGCTTTTGGGCTGAATTTAGAACTAAGGCGAATTCTGTGTTAGACCTTGGGCTAGCTCTTCAGGGTAGGCTCGGAATTGAAAATCAAGCGAGAATTCGGCTGTCCAGCCCGTGGGGAACAAGAATATGTGTTCATTTTCATTTCTGAGGTGTTTGTCAAAAGTGATGTTTTTGGGCTGAATTGAGAAATAAGGCGAATGCTGTGTTAGACCTTGAGCTAGCTCTTCAGGGTAGGCTCGGAATCGAAAATCAAGCGAGAATTCGGCTTTCCAGCCTGTGGGGAACAGGAATATGTGTTTCATTTTCATTTCTGAGGTGGTTTGTCAAAAGTGATGTTTTTGGGCTGAATTGAGAAATAAGGCGAATGCGGTGTTAGACCTTGGGCTAGCTCTTCAGGGAAAGGTCGGAATCAAAAATCAAGCGAGAATTCGGCTTTCCAGCTCGTGGGGAACAGGAATATGTGTTTCATTTTCATTTCTGAGGTGTTTGTCAAAAGTGATGTTTTTGGCTGTATTGAGTCCTAAGGCGAATGCTGTGTTAGACCTTGGGCTAGCTCTTCAGGGAAAGGTCGGAATCAAAAATCAAGCGAGAATTCGGCTTTCCAGCTCGTGGGGAACAGGAATATGTGTTTCATTTTCATTTCTGAGGTGTTTGTCAAAAGTGATGTTTTTGGCTGTATTGAGTCCTAAGGCGAATGCTGTGTTAGACTTTGGGCTACCTCTTCAGGGTAGGCTCGGAATCGAAAATCAAGTGAGAATTCAGCTTTCCAGCCCGTGGGGAACAGGAATATGTGTTTCTTTTTCATTTCTGAGGTGTTTGTCAAAAGTGTTGTTTTTGGGCTGAATTGAGAAATAAGGCGAATGCTGTGTTAGACCTTGAGCTAGCTCTTCAGGGTAGGCTTGGAATCGGAAATCAAGCGAGAATTCAGCTGTCCAGCCCATGGGGAATAGGGATATGTGTTTCATTTTCATTTCTGAGGTGTTTGTCAAAAGTCATGTTTTTTGGCTGTATTGAGTCCTAAGGCGAATGCAGTGTTAGACTTTGGGCTAGCTCTTCAGGGTAGGCTCGGAATCGAAAATCAAGCGAGAATTTGGCTTTCCAGCCTTTGGGGAACAGGAATATTTGTTTCATTTTCATTTCTGAGGTGTTTCTCAAAAGTGATGCTTTTGGGCTGAATTTAGAACTAAGGCGAATTCTGTGTTAGACCTTGGGCTAGCTCTTCAGGGAAAGGTCGGAATCAAAAATCAAGCAAGAATTCGGCTTTCCAGCCTGTGGGGAACAGGAATGTGTTTCTTTTTCATTTCTGAGGTGTTTGTCAAAAGTCATGTTTTTTGGCTGTATTGAGTCCTAAGGCGAATGCTGTGTTAGACTTTGGGCTAGCTCTTCAGGGTAGGCTCATAATCGAAAATCAAGCGAGAATTCGGCTTTCCAGCCCGTGGGGAACAGGAATATGTGTTTCATTTTCATTTCAGAGGTGTTTGTCAAAAGTGATGTTTTTGGGCTGAATTGAGAAATAAGGCGAATGCTGTGTTAGACTTTGGGCTAGCTCTTCAGGAAAAGGTCGGAATCAAAAATCAAGCGAGAATTCGGCTTTCCAGCCTGTGGGGAACAGGAATATGTGTTTCATTTTCATTTCTGAGGTGTTTGTCAAAAGTCATGTTTTTTGGCTGTATTGAGTCCTAAGGCGAATGCAGTGTTAGACTTTGGCCTAGCTCTTCAGGGTAGGCTCAGAATCGAAAATCAAGCGAGAATTCGGCTTTCCAGCCCGTGGGGAACAGGAATATGTGTTTCATTTTCATTTCTGAGGTGTTTGTCAAAAGTGATGTTTTTGGGCTGAATTGAGAAATAAGGCGAATGCTGTGTTAGACCTTGAGCTAGCTCTTCAGGGTAGGCTCGGAATCGAAAATCAAGCGAGAATTCGGCTTTCCAGCCTGTGGGGAACAGGAATATGTGTTTCTTTTTCATTTCTGAGGTGTTTGTCAAAAGTGATATTTTTGGCTGTATTGAGTCCTAAGGCGAATGCTGTGTTAGACCTTGGGCTAGCTCTTCAGGGTAGGCTCGGAATCGAAAATCAAGCAAAAATTCGGCTTTCCAGCCCATGGGGAACAGGAATACGTGTTTCATTTTCATTTCTGAGGTGTTTGTCAAAAGTGATGTTTTTGGGCTGAATTGAGAAATAAGGCGAATGCGGTGTTAGACCTTGGGCTAGCTCTTCAGGGAAAGGTCGGAATCAAAAATCAAGCGAGAATTCGGCTTTCCAGCTCGTGGGGAACAGGAATATGTGTTTCATTTTCATTTCTGAGGTGTTTGTCAAAAGTGATGTTTTTGGCTGTATTGAGTCCTAAGGCGAATGCTGTGTTAGACCTTGGGCTAGCTCTTCAGGGAAAGGTCAGAATCAAAAATCAAGCGAGAATGTGGCTTTCCAGCCTGTGGGGAACAGGAATATGTGTTTCATTTTCATTTCTGAGGTGTTTGTCAAAAGTCATATTTTTGGCTGTATTGAGTCCTAAAGCGAATGCTGTGTTAGACTTTGGGCTAGCTCTTCAGGGTAGGCTCGGAATCGAAAATCAAGCAAGAATTTGGCTTTCCAGCCCGTGGGGAACAGGAATATGTGTTTCTTTTTCATTTCTGAGGTGTTTGTCAAAAGTGATGTTTTTGGGCTGAATTGAGAAATAAGGCGAATGCTGTGTTAGACCTTGAGCTAACTCTTCAGGGTAGGCTTGGAATCGAAAATCAAGCGAGAATTCAGCTGTCCAGCCCGTGGGGAACAGGGATATGTGTTTCATTTTCATTTCTGAGGTGTTTGTCAAAAGTCATGTTTTTTGGCTGTATTGAGTCCTAAGGCGAATGCAGTGTTAGACTTTGGGCTAGCTCTTCAGGGTAGGCTCGGAATCGAAAATCAAGCGAGAATTTGGCTTTCCAGCCTTTGGGGAACAGGAATATTTGTTTCATTTTCATTTCTGAGGTGTTTGTCAAAAGTGATGCTTTTGGGCTGAATTTAGAACTAAGGCGAATTTCTGTGTTAGACCTTGGGCTAGCTCTTCAGGGAAAGGTCGGAATCAAAAATCAAGCAAGAATTCGGCTTTCCAGCCTGTGGGGAACAGGAATGTGTTTCTTTTTCATTTCTGAGGTGTTTGTCAAAAGTCATGTTTTTTGGCTGTATTGAGTCCTAAGGCGAATGCTGTGTTAGACTTTGGGCTAGCTCTTGAGGGTAGGCTCATAATCGAAAATCAAGCGAGAATTCGGCTTTCCAGCCCGTGGGGAACAGGAATATGGGTTTCTTTTTCATTTCTGAGGTGTTTGTCAAAGTGATGTTTTTGGGCTGTATTGAGTCCTAAGGCGAATGCAGTGTTAGACTTTGGGCTAGCTCTTCAGGGTAGGCTCGGAATCGAAAATCAAGCGAGAATTCGGCTTTCCAGCCCATGGGGAACAGGAATATGTGTTTCATTTTCATTTCTGAGGTGTTTGTCAAAAGTGATGTTTTTGGGCTGAATTGAGAAATAAGGCGAATGCTGTGTTAGACTTTGGGCTAGCTCTTCAGGGTAGGCTCAGAATCGAAAATCAAGCGAGAATTCGGCTTTCCAGCCTGTGGGGAACAGGAATATGTGTTTCTTTTTCATTTCTGAGGTGTTTGTCAAAAGTGATGTTTTTGGCTGTATTGAGTCCTAAGGCGAATGCTGTGTTAGACCTTGGGCTAGCTCTTCAGGGTAGGCTCGGAATCGAAAATCAAGCGAGAATTCGGATTTCCAGCCCGTGGGGAACAGGAATATGTGTTTCATTTTCATTTCTGAGGTGTTTGTCAAAAGTCATGTTTTTTGGCTGTATTGAGTCCTAAGGCGAATGCAGTGTTAGACTTTGGGCTAGCTCTTCAGGGTAGGCTCATAATCGAAAATCAAGCGAGAATTCGGCTTTCCAGCCCGTGGGGAACAGGAATATGTGTTTCATTTTCATTTCTGAGGTGTTTGTCAAAAGTGATGTTTTTGGGCTGAATGAGAAATAAGGCGAATGCGGTGTTAGACCTTGGGCTAGCTCTTCAGGGAAAGGTCGGAATCAAAATCAAGCGAGAATTCGGCTTTCCAGCCTGTGGGGAACAGGAATATGTGTTTCATTTTCATTTCTGAGGTGTTTGTCAAAAGTCATGTTTTTTGGCTGTATTGAGTCCTAAGGCGAATGCAGTGTTAGACTTTGGGCTAGCTCTTCAGGGTAGGCTCAGAATCGAAAATCAAGCGAGAATTCGGCTTTCCAGCCTGTGGGGAACAGGAATATGTGTTTCATTTTCATTTCTGAGGTGTTTGTCAAAAGTCATGTTTTTTGGCTGTATTGAGTCCTAAGGCGAATGCAGTGTTAGACTTTGGGCTAGCTCTTCAGGGTAGGCTCAGAATCGAAAATCAAGCGAGAATTCGGCTTTCCAGCCCGTGGGGAACAGGAATATGTGTTTCATTTTCATTTCTGAGGTGTTTGTCAAAAGTGATGTTTTTGGGCTGAATTGAGAAATAAGGCGAATGCGGTGTTAGACCTTGGGCTAGCTCTTCAGGGAAAGGTCGGAATCAAAAATCAAGCGAGAATTCGGCTTTCCAGCTCGTGGGGAACAGGAATATGTGTTTCATTTTCATTTCTGAGGTGTTTGTCAAAAGTGATGTTTTTGGCTGTATTGAGTCCTAAGGCGAATGCTGTGTTAGACCTTGGGCTAGCTCTTCAGGGAAAGGTCAGAATCAAAAATCAAGCGAGAATTTGGCTTTCCAGCCTGTGGGGAACAGGAATATGTGTTTCGTTTTCATTTCTGAGGTGTTTGTCAAAAGTCATGTTTTTTGGCTGTATTCAGTCCTAAGGCGAATGCTGTGTTAGACTTTGGGCTAGCTCTTCAGGGTAGGCTCGGAATCGAAAATCAAGCGAGAATTCGGCTGTCCAGCCCGTGGGGGAACAAGAATATGTGTTTCATTTTCATTTCTGAGGTGTTTGTCAAAAGTGATGTTTTTGGGCTGAATTGAGAAATAAGGCGAATGCTGTGTTAGACCTTGAGCTAGCTCTTCAGGGTAGGCTCGGAATCGAAAATCAAGTGAGAATTCGGCTTTCCAGCCTGTGGGGAACAGGAATATGTGTTTCTTTTTCATTTCTGAGGTGTTTGTCAAAAGTGATGTTTTTGGCTGTATTGAGTCCTAAGGCGAATGCTGTGTTAGACCTTGGGCTAGCTCTTCAGGGTAGGCTCGGAATCGAAAATCAAGCGAGAATTCGGCTTTCCAGCCTGTGGGGAACAGGAATATGTGTTTCATTTTCATTTCTGAGGTGTTTGTCAAAAGTCATATTTTTGGCTGTATTGAGTCCTAAGGCGAATGCTGTGTTAGACTTTGGGCTAGCTCTTCAGGGTAGGCTCGGAATCGAAAATCAAGCAAGATTTTGGCTTTCCAGCCCGTGGGGAACAGGAATATGTGTTTCTTTTTCATTTCTGAGGTGTTTGTCAAAAGTGATGTTTTTGGGCTGAATTGAGAAATAAGGCGAATGCTGTGTTAGACCGTGAGCTAGCTCTTCAGGGTAGGCTCGGAATCGAAAATCAAGCGAGAATTTGGCTTTCCAGCCCATGGGGAACAGGAATATGTGTGTCATTTTCATTTCTGAGGTGTTTGTCAAAAGTCATGTTTTTTGGCTGTATTGAGTCCTAAGGCGAATGCTGTGTTAGACTTTGGGCTAGCTCTTCAGGGTAGGCTCAGAATCGAAAATCAAGCGAGAATTTGGCTTTCCAGCCCGTGGGGAACAGGAATATGTGTTTCATTTTCATTTCTGAGGTGTTTGTCAAAAGTGATGTTTTTGGCTGTATTGAGTCCTAAGGCGAATGCTGTGTTAGACTTTGGGCTAGCTCTTCAGGGTAGGCTCAGAATCGAAAATCAAGCGAGAATTTGGCTTTCCAGCCCGTGGGGAACAGGAATATGTGTTTCATTTTCATTTCTGAGGTGTTTGTCAAAAGTCATGTTTTTTGGCTGTATTGAGTCCTAAGGCGAATGCAGTGTTAGACTTTGGGCTAGCTCTTCAGGGTAGGCTCGGAATCGAAAATCAAGCGAGAATTCGGCTTTCCAGCCCATGGGGAACAGGAATATGTGTTTCTTTTTCATTTCTGAGGTGTTTGTCAAAAGTGATGTTTTTGGGCTGAATTGAGAAATAAGGCGAATGCTGTGTTAGACCGTGAGCTAGCTCTTCAGGGTAGGCTCGGAATCGAAAATCAAGCGAGAATTTGGCTTTCCAGCCCATGGGGAACAGGAATATGTGTGTCATTTTCATTTCTGAGGTGTTTGTCAAAAGTCATGTTTTTTGGCTGTATTGAGTCCTAAGGCGAATGCTGTGTTAGACCTTGGGCTAGCTCTTCAGGGTAGGCTCGGAATCGAAAATCAAGCGAGAATTCGGCTTTCCAGCCTGTGGGGAACAGGAATATGTGTTTCATTTTCATTTCTGAGGTGTTTGTCAAAAGTCATATTTTTGGCTGTATTGAGTCCTAAGGCGAATGCTGTGTTAGACTTTGGGCTAGCTCTTCAGGGTAGGCTCGGAATCGAAAATCAAGCGAGAATTTGGCTTTCCAGCCTTTGGGGAACAGGAATATTTGTTTCATTTTCATTTCTGAGGTGTTTGTCAAAAGTGATGCTTTTGGGCTGAATTTAGAACTAAGGCGAATTCTGTGTTAGACCTTGGGCTAGCTCTTCAGGGTAGGCTCGGAATTGAAAATCAAGCGAGAATTCGGCTGTCCAGCCCGTGGGGAACAAGAATATGTGTTTCATTTTCATTTCTGAGGTGTTTGTCAAAAGTGATGTTTTTGGGCTGAATTGAGAAATAAGGCGAATGCTGTGTTAGACCTTGAGCTAGCTCTTCAGGGTAGGCTCGGAATCGAAAATCAAGCGAGAATTCGGCTTTCCAGCCTGTGGGGAACAGGAATATGTGTTTCATTTTCATTTCTGAGGTGTTGATTGTCAAAAGTGATGTTTTTGGGCTGAATTGAGAAATAAGGCGAATGCGGTGTTAGACCTTGGGCTAGCTCTTCAGGGAAAGGTCGGAATCAAAAATCAAGCGAGAATTCGGCTTTCCAGCTCGTGGGGAACAGGAATATGTGTTTCATTTTCATTTCTGAGGTGTTTGTCAAAAGTGATGTTTTTGGCTGTATTGAGTCCTAAGGCGAATGCTGTGTTAGACCTTGGGCTAGCTCTTCAGGGAAAGGTCGGAATCAAAAATCAAGCGAGAATTCGGCTTTCCAGCTCGTGGGGAACAGGAATATGTGTTTCATTTTCATTTCTGAGGTGTTTGTCAAAAGTGATGTTTTTGGCTGTATTGAGTCCTAAGGCGAATGCTGTGTTAGACTTTGGGCTACCTCTTCAGGGTAGGCTCGGAATCGAAAATCAAGTGAGAATTCAGCTTTCCAGCCCGTGGGGAACAGGAATATGTGTTTCTTTTTCATTTCTGAGGTGTTTGTCAAAAGTGTTGTTTTGGGGCTGAATTGAGAAATAAGGCGAATGCTGTGTTAGACCTTGAGCTAGCTCTTCAGGGTAGGCTTGGAATCGGAAATCAAGCGAGAATTCAGCTGTCCAGCCCATGGGGAATAGGGATATGTGTTTCATTTTCATTTCTGAGGTGTTTGTCAAAAGTCATGTTTTTTGGCTGTATTGAGTCCTAAGGCGAATGCAGTGTTAGACTTTGGGCTAGCTCTTCAGGGTAGGCTCGGAATCGAAAATCAAGCGAGAATTTGGCTTTCCAGCCTTTGGGGAACAGGAATATTTGTTTCATTTTCATTTCTGAGGTGTTTCTCAAAAGTGATGCTTTTGGGCTGAATTTAGAACTAAGGCGAATTCTGTGTTAGACCTTGGGCTAGCTCTTCAGGGAAAGGTCGGAATCAAAAATCAAGCAAGAATTCGGCTTTCCAGCCTGTGGGGAACAGGAATGTGTTTCTTTTTCATTTCTGAGGTGTTTGTCAAAAGTCATGTTTTTTGGCTGTATTGAGTCCTAAGGCGAATGCTGTGTTAGACTTTGGGCTAGCTCTTCAGGGTAGGCTCATAATCGAAAATCAAGCGAGAATTCGGCTTTCCAGCCCGTGGGGAACAGGAATATGTGTTTCATTTTCATTTCAGAGGTGTTTGTCAAAAGTGATGTTTTTGGGCTGAATTGAGAAATAAGGCGAATGCTGTGTTAGACTTTGGGCTAGCTCTTCAGGAAAAGGTCGGAATCAAAAATCAAGCGAGAATTCGGCTTTCCAGCCTGTGGGGAACAGGAATATGTGTTTCATTTTCATTTCTGAGGTGTTTGTCAAAAGTCATGTTTTTTGGCTGTATTGAGTCCTAAGGCGAATGCAGTGTTAGACTTTGGCCTAGCTCTTCAGGGTAGGCTCAGAATCGAAAATCAAGCGAGAATTCGGCTTTCCAGCCCGTGGGGAACAGGAATATGTGTTTCATTTTCATTTCTGAGGTGTTTGTCAAAAGTGATGTTTTTGGGCTGAATTGAGAAATAAGGCGAATGCTGTGTTAGACCTTGAGCTAGCTCTTCAGGGTAGGCTCGGAATCGAAAATCAAGCGAGAATTCGGCTTTCCAGCCTGTGGGGAACAGGAATATGTGTTTCTTTTTCATTTCTGAGGTGTTTGTCAAAAGTGATATTTTTGGCTGTATTGAGTCCTAAGGCGAATGCTGTGTTAGACCTTGGGCTAGCTCTTCAGGGTAGGCTCGGAATCGAAAATCAAGCAAAAATTCGGCTTTCCAGCCCATGGGGAACAGGAATACGTGTTTCATTTTCATTTCTGAGGTGTTTGTCAAAAGTGATGTTTTTGGGCTGAATTGAGAAATAAGGCGAATGCGGTGTTAGACCTTGGGCTAGCTCTTCAGGGAAAGGTCGGAATCAAAAATCAAGCGAGAATTCGGCTTTCCAGCTCGTGGGGAACAGGAATATGTGTTTCATTTTCATTTCTGAGGTGTTTGTCAAAAGTGATGTTTTTGGCTGTATTGAGTCCTAAGGCGAATGCTGTGTTAGACCTTGGGCTAGCTCTTCAGGGAAAGGTCAGAATCAAAAATCAAGCGAGAATGTGGCTTTCCAGCCTGTGGGGAACAGGAATATGTGTTTCATTTTCATTTCTGAGGTGTTTGTCAAAAGTCATATTTTTGGCTGTATTGAGTCCTAAAGCGAATGCTGTGTTAGACTTTGGGCTAGCTCTTCAGGGTAGGCTCGGAATCGAAAATCAAGCAAGAATTTGGCTTTCCAGCCCGTGGGGAACAGGAATATGTGTTTCTTTTTCATTTCTGAGGTGTTTGTCAAAAGTGATGTTTTTGGGCTGAATTGAGAAATAAGGCGAATGCTGTGTTAGACCTTGAGCTAACTCTTCAGGGTAGGCTTGGAATCGAAAATCAAGCGAGAATTCAGCTGTCCAGCCCGTGGGGAACAGGGATATGTGTTTCATTTTCATTTCTGAGGTGTTTGTCAAAAGTCATGTTTTTTGGCTGTATTGAGTCCTAAGGCGAATGCAGTGTTAGACTTTGGGCTAGCTCTTCAGGGTAGGCTCGGAATCGAAAATCAAGCGAGAATTTGGCTTTCCAGCCTTTGGGGAACAGGAATATTTGTTTCATTTTCATTTCTGAGGTGTTTGTCAAAAGTGATGCTTTTGGGCTGAATTTAGAACTAAGGCGAATTTCTGTGTTAGACCTTGGGCTAGCTCTTCAGGGAAAGGTCGGAATCAAAAATCAAGCAAGAATTCGGCTTTCCAGCCTGTGGGGAACAGGAATGTGTTTCTTTTTCATTTCTGAGGTGTTTGTCAAAAGTCATGTTTTTTGGCTGTATTGAGAAATAAGGCGAATGCGGTGTTAGACCTTGGGCTAGCTCTTCAGGGAAAGGTCGGAATCAAAAATCAAGCGAGAATTCGGCTTTCCAGCTCGTGGGGAACAGGAATATGTGTTTCATTTTCATTTCTGAGGTGTTTGTCAAAAGTGATGTTTTTGGCTGTATTGAGTCCTAAGACGAATGCTGTGTTAGACCTTGGGCTAGCTCTTCAGGGAAAGGTCAGATTCAAAAATCAAGCGAGAATGTGGCTTTCCAGCCTGTGGGGAACAGGAATATGTGTTTCATTTTCATTTCTGAGGTGTTTGTCAAAAGTCATGTTTTTTGGCTGTATTCAGTCCTAAGGCGAATGCTGTGTTAGACTTTGGGCTAGCTCTTCAGGTAGGCTCGGAATCGAAAATCAAGCGAGAATTCGGCTGTCCAGCCCGTGGGGAACAAGAATATGTGTTTCATTTTCATTTCTGAGGTGTTTGTCAAAAGTGATGTTTTTGGGCTGAATTGAGAAATAAGGCGAATGCTGTGTTAGACCTTGAGCTAGCTCTTCAGGGTAGGCTCGGAATCGAAAATCAAGCGAGAATTCGGCTTTCCAGCCTGTGGGGAACAGGAATATGTGTTTCTTTTTCATTTCTGAGGTGTTTGTCAAAAGTGATGTTTTTGGCTGTATTGAGTCCTAAGGCGAATGCTGTGTTAGACCTTGGGCTAGCTCTTCAGGGTAGGCTCGGAATCGAAAATCAAGCGAGAATTCGGCTTTCCAGCCTGTGGGGAACAGGAATATGTGTTTCATTTTCATTTCTGAGGTGTTTGTCAAAAGTCATATTTTTGGCTGTATTGAGTCCTAAGGCGAATGCTGTGTTAGACTTTGGGCTAGCTCTTCAGGGTAGGCTCGGAATCGAAAATCAAGCGAGAATTTGGCTTTCCAGCCTTTGGGGAACAGGAATATTTGTTTCATTTTCATTTCTGAGGTGTTTGTCAAAAGTGATGCTTTTGGGCTGAATTTAGAACTAAGGCGAATTCTGTGTTAGACCTTGGGCTAGCTCTTCAGGGTAGGCTCGGAATTGAAAATCAAGCGAGAATTCGGCTGTCCAGCCCGTGGGGAACAAGAATATGTGTTTCATTTTCATTTCTGAGGTGTTTGTCAAAAGTGATGTTTTTGGGCTGAATTGAGAAATAAGGCGAATGCTGTGTTAGACCTTGAGCTAGCTCTTCAGGGTAGGCTCGGAATCGAAAATCAAGCGAGAATTCGGCTTTCCAGCCTGTGGGGAACAGGAATATGTGTTTCATTTTCATTTCTGAGGTGTTTGTCAAAAGTGATGTTTTTGGGCTGAATTGAGAAATAAGGCGAATGCGGTGTTAGACCTTGGGCTAGCTCTTCAGGGAAAGGTCGGAATCAAAAATCAAGCGAGAATTCGGCTTTCCAGCTCGTGGGGAACAGGAATATGTGTTTCATTTTCATTTCTGAGGTGTTTGTCAAAAGTGATGTTTTTGGCTGTATTGAGTCCTAAGGCGAATGCTGTGTTAGACCTTGGGCTAGCTCTTCAGGGAAAGGTCGGAATCAAAAATCAAGCGAGAATTCGGCTTTCCAGCTCGTGGGGAACAGGAATATGTGTTTCATTTTCATTTCTGAGGTGTTTGTCAAAAGTGATGTTTTTGGCTGTATTGAGTCCTAAGGCGAATGCTGTGTTAGACTTTGGGCTACCTCTTCAGGGTAGGCTCGGAATCGAAAATCAAGTGAGAATTCAGCTTTCCAGCCCGTGGGGAACAGGAATATGTGTTTCTTTTTCATTTCTGAGGTGTTTGTCAAAAGTGTTGTTTTTGGGCTGAATTGAGAAATAAGGCGAATGCTGTGTTAGACCTTGAGCTAGCTCTTCAGGGTAGGCTTGGAATCGGAAATCAAGCGAGAATTCAGCTGTCCAGCCCATGGGGAATAGGGATATGTGTTTCATTTTCATTTCTGAGGTGTTTGTCAAAAGTCATGTTTTTTGGCTGTATTGAGTCCTAAGGCGAATGCAGTGTTAGACTTTGGGCTAGCTCTTCAGGGTAGGCTCGGAATCGAAAATCAAGCGAGAATTTGGCTTTCCAGCCTTTGGGGAACAGGAATATTTGTTTCATTTTCATTTCTGAGGTGTTTGTCAAAAGTGATGCTTTTGGGCTGAATTTAGAACTAAGGCGAATTCTGTGTTAGACCTTGGGCTAGCTCTTCAGGGAAAGGTCGGAATCAAAAATCAAGCAAGAATTCGGCTTTCCAGCCTGTGGGGAACAGGAATGTGTTTCTTTTTCATTTCTGAGGTGTTTGTCAAAAGTCATGTTTTTTGGCTGTATTGAGTCCTAAGGCGAATGCTGTGTTAGACTTTGGGCTAGCTCTTCAGGGTAGGCTCATAATCGAAAATCAAGCGAGAATTCGGCTTTCCAGCCCGTGGGGAACAGGAATATGTGTTTCATTTTCATTTCTGAGGTGTTTGTCAAAAGTGATGTTTTTGGGCTGAATTGAGAAATAAGGCGAATGCTGTGTTAGACTTTGGGCTAGCTCTTCAGGAAAAGGTCGGAATCAAAAATCAAGCGAGAATTCGGCTTTCCAGCCTGTGGGGAACAGGAATATGTGTTTCATTTTCATTTCTGAGGTGTTTGTCAAAAGTCATGTTTTTTGGCTGTATTGAGTCCTAAGGCGAATGCAGTGTTAGACTTTGGGCTAGCTCTTCAGGGTAGGCTCAGAATCGAAAATCAAGCGAGAATTCGGCTTTCCAGCCCGTGGGGAACAGGAATATGTGTTTCATTTTCATTTCTGAGGTGTTTGTCAAAAGTGATGTTTTTGGGCTGAATTGAGAAATAAGGCGAATGCTGTGTTAGA
>JALIGW010000425.1:25000-30959 GCA_023053685.1 Diadophis punctatus similis | reverse complement strand
TTCTATTCTATTCTATTCTATTCTGTTCTGTTCTGTTCTGTTCTGTTCGTTCCATTCTGTTCCGTTCCGTTCTGTTCTTTTTTTCTTTTCCATTCCTATTCTATTCTATTCTATTCTATTCTATTCTATTTCTATTCTATTCTATTCTATTCCATTCCATTCCATTCCATTCCATTATTCTATTCTATTCTATTCTATTCTGTTCTGTTCTGTTCTGTTCTGTTCCGTTCCGTTCTGTTCCATTCCGTTCTGTTCTGTTCCGTTCCGTTCTGTTCCGTTCCGTTCTGTTCTTTTTCTATATTCTATTCTATTCTATTCTATTCTATTCTATTCTATTCTATTCTATTCTATTCTATTCTATTCTATTCTATTCTGTTCTGTTCTGTTCTGTTTCTGTTCCGTTCTGTTCCGTTCTGTTCTGTTCTGTTCCGTTCTGTTCCGTTCTGTTCTTTTTCTATATTCCATTCCATTCCATTCATTCCATTCCATTCCATTCCATTCCATTCTCTTCTGTGAAGGTTTCCACTGTCTCTGTGACTTCTGCAACTCAGCTTGCCCACCATTTCCGTGTCTTCTGCACTGACGGGATTCTCTCAATGTTTTAATAAGACACTTTCCTAGGCCCCCACCTTGAAAATACTGTGGAACGATGCATTATTTAGCCACGATCCTGTTGCTAAGGAGAAACACAGATGCTATATGGGTATGGCTCCTCTTTTTTCATTACTGCTAGAGAAGATTATCTCACAATTGGCCTTGAATGGGAAAGAAAGAAAGGAAAGAAAGAAAGAAAGAAAGTAAGTAAGAAAGTAAGAAAGAAAGAAAGAAAGAGGGGAGGGAGGGAAGGAGGGAGGGAAGGAGGGAGAGGGAGGAAGGAAGGAAAGAAAGAAAGAAAAAGAAAAAAGAAAAAAGAAAAAAGAAAAAAGAAAAAAGAAAAAAAGAAAAAAAGAAAAAAGAAAAAGAAAAAAGAAAAAAGAAAAAAGAAAAAAGAAAAAAGAAAGGGAGGAAGGAGAGGGAGGGAGGGAGGGGAGGGAGAGAGGAAGGGAGAGAGGGAGGAAGGAGAGGGAGGAAGAGAGGAAGGAAGTATAATAAAGGTATGCAAATCTTTTAAGATCCAACTCTGATTTTACTTCAGTTAATTGTCCTGTTTATTAGAATAATTTATTTGATTCAGGAAGTAAAACTGAGCTGATTAGATTGATCAGGAAGGGTCCTTCCTTCCTTCCTTCCTTCCTTCCTTCCTTCCTCCCTCCCTCCCTCCCTCCCTCCCTCCCTCTTTGGTGTTACCTTGCCTCTCTCGATGATTTAAGTTTAGAAAAAGAATGGGGCGAGGATTTGCTGCCACATTTAAAGGCAATCTGGATAATTAATAGCCCCCACGGGCACCCACCTCTTCCTCCATATATCTGCACAACCGTATCTATTTTTGACATGGCTGACACACCGTTTCCTTTCTCAACCCGAGGGCAGCAGCAGCCCATCTTTAACTTAACCCCCCGTCTCCAGCCCCCCTTCCAATCCTGGAAGAAG
Source organism: Diadophis punctatus similis (assembly GCA_023053685.1). NCBI lineage: Eukaryota > Metazoa > Chordata > Lepidosauria > Squamata > Dipsadidae > Diadophis > Diadophis punctatus. The sequence goes on along the minus strand of JALIGW010000425.1, from coordinate 29,429 downwards.
CAGACACTGGTGGGTCACGTTATCTGGAGGACTGTGCAGGCCTCCTTGAGGGAAGGTGATGTATAGGCCTGCCCCTACTGCTGGCAGGACCAACCCAAGCTCTTGTAGCATTAGCAAATGACACGCAAAGTCCCTTCGGTATCTAATCACCTTTAATGTTCAGATTTAGAAGACAACTGTACAGGACAAAGAAGAGATTAGGCGTCAAGGCCCAACTTTACAGGAAGCAAATCACTGCTCTTCCATATTCAGGGTCTAGGTTTTGATGGTAAAATGCCATCTTTTAAAAGGAAATCGAAATGAGATTAGGAGAACAGAGCAGGAGCCCAGAATTCTCACAACAATACAAGAATAGAAATTTAGGGGTGAAAAGATTGCATTCCGAGGATACCCTGATCTGCCCGTGTCTTTCTTGGGATGAAGTTCTCTGTGGAATTGGAAGTCTGGCTCTCAAGAAAACATATATAATTAGAGCTGTGTGCGGGGCAGGTATTAGCCGAACGAAGGAGATAGCCAATGGATGATAAAATAACAGATTTATTCAGGTTTGGAGACCCAGGTTTTAATCTTCTCTTCAAGGGTGGAAGTTTTAGGGAGGACTTTGGATCCGTTCAATCAGGTCGTCCCCCCCTTAACAGAATAACAGAGTTGGAAGGGACCTTGTTAGGTCATCTAGTCCAACCCCCGCCACCCAAGCAGAAGACCCTACAACCATTTCTGACAAATGGCTGTCCAGTCGAATCTTGAAAGCTTCCAGTGATGAAGCTCCCATAACTTCTGAAGGGAAGCTGTTCCATTGGTTGATTGTTCTCACTTGTTATTCTCTCCTTGATCAGTTTCCACCCATTGCTTCTTGTCCTGCCTTCAGGTGCTTTGGAGAATAGGTTGACTCCCTCTTGTTTGTGGCAGCCCCTGAGATATTGGAACACTGCTATCATGTCTCCCCTAGTCCTTCTTTTCATCAAACTAGACACACCCAGTTCCTGCAACCGTTCTTCATATGTTTTAGCCTCCAGTCCCCTAATCATCTTTGTAGCTTTTCTGTGCACTCTTTAAATAAAAGGGACGGAACAAGCTTTAAAAAAAAAATCGAATTTTAAAGGCGGGTCCAGCCTTAAAAGCCGAGTGCTGTCCAATCTATCGCATTTTAACCTGTTGAAGAATATGAACGCATCCACTCTGCCTTCGTCCCTTATCCGATCTTATTTTATTCCACTGCAGATAACTCTTGTTGCAACAGTGTCAAAAGGCACTAAGGCATTGCCTCTCCGCCCAACCAGCCCGTTGTCCCAAATCCCACCATTTCTTTGCCACTTTTGGAGATCAGTTATGACACCCACCACCCTCTGGATGGACCAATCCTGTGTCGCTTTAATCAGTCGATCCCAGTCAGGGACAGCAATAAGGACTGTCTCCATCACTGATCAAAGTTTTCGTACAATGGGGAGGTTCAAAAGTCCAAGCTGTGGTTGTGTCTCCAGCGAGACAATCTGTCTCTTCTCTCTTTCACAAGAGCAATCACCTTTGAAGAATTTGTGTTTAACCCCGTGCCATGTTTGTAATCCTCCCAAATGGGGATTGGGTTATTATTATTATTATTATTTAAAGGTGAGGCCAGGATTGCATGCCTCCCGCTGTTGTTTATCTTCTCCGAAGAGTGTGTTTTTTTTTAAATCATTCCTGCACATTAGGAAGACATGAATGGGGGAAAATAAGCAGTACACGTTTTACTCAAACCCTCACAGATCCTGGTTTTCGAATACACATGGCCTGGATGAATCCAGAGCTGATAATAGATACAGAAACAATAGATATCTTACCAAATAAATGGGCCGACCATAACCCAGTCAAAATAAAATGGAAAGGAAGGAAGGAAGGAAGGAAGGAAGGAAGGAAGGAAGGAAGGAAGGAAGGAAGGAAGGAGGAAGAAAGAAAGAAAGAAAGAAAGAAAGAAAGAAAGAAAGAAAGAAAGAAAGAAAGAAAGAAAGAAAGAAAGAAAGAAAGGAAGGAAGGAAGGAAGGAAGGAAGAGGAAAACAATTAGATGGTCACTCAATCAAAATATCCCAAAAGAAAAAGAATGCACACAAAAAATAGAACAAGAATTAGATTTTTTTCCCCAAAGAAAATACTAAAGAACAAACATCAACTCAAAATGTGTGGGACACAATGAAGGCATACTTAAGAGGGTTGACAATTGCCTACACAGCAATGAAAAATAAAAAAAACGCTGCTAAATAAATATCAATATTAAATGTTTAGGTCTTGTTATGTTATGTTATGTTATGTTATGTTATGTTATGTTATGTTATGTTATGTTATGTTATTGTTATGTTATGTTATGTTATGTTATGTTATGTTATGTTATGTTATGTTAGTTTTATGTTATGTTATGTTAGTTTTATGTTATGTTATGTTTGTTTTATGTTATGTAATGTTATGTTATGTTATTGTCCTGTATGAGTAGGGCAGGGGTCAGCAACCTGCGGCTCTGGAGCCGCATGTGGCTCTTTCAACCCTCTGCTGCGGCTCCCTGTCGCTCAAATTATGCGTCACAATCGCCAATGTGTGACACGCCCGCCGGCACATGATTTATTAAGCTTTTCGACCCATCTTTTTTGGAGTTCAAAATGTTTTTGTTGCATGCAGAAATAAAAATGTGTTTTCTCTGTAGCAGGTCATTGATTTCATAAATGCAACACACTATAGTTTTTTTTTTTTAATGCATAGCATAACGGTAAAAAACGATATATGCAGTGTTATCTTTCTTTTAGATGTCAAAAGGTTTTTGTGGCTCCCGGTGTTTTCTTTTCTGTGGGAAATGGGCCCGAATGGCTCTTTGCCTGTTTAAGGTTGCTGACCCCTGGAGTCGGGGGTTGGACTAGAAGACCTCCAAGGTCCCTTCCAACCCTATGACTCTATGTTGTGTGTTTTCTATGAAACACATTCCTTCCCCACCTCTTCCAAACGTAAATTAAGTTTCGGCCTTGATTTGAATTCTCCCCCGCCTGCTTTGAAAACTCACGCTGGTTATTTTTATTTATTTTTATTTATTTAATTCCCCTGTTTAGGGGCCACGCCATGTGATAGAATAGCAAGGAGATGTTAGCCCTAATTTCTGTCCCAAGGCGCTGCAACCAATTTTTCCCCCCTTTTAAACCTCAGCCATTATCAACAGCTCCACTAATGTCTGGCTCCCCACCCCCACCCCACCAAGTACCGCAACAATCAATCATGGCTTTTAATCACCTTGCTTATGGGAAGAGGCAGAGGGGCAGCCCCAGATTCTTTTCCCATTTGACAGAGTCAATATGCTTCCTTTTTTTTTTCAACGGTTGGCTCAACAGGTTTTCAAATGGGAGCAATGCCACCCCCTCTGGGGGTGGTGTGGAAAACTTCCTGGGGTGGGGTGGGGGTGGGGGTGGGGAGGTCTTAAAGCAGAGCTGGAGCCAAACGGCTTTGGGGAAGTCTCGCCCAGATTTGCGGGCAGAAAAATGGGGAGAGGGGTTTCCCCATGTTTAATTAAATAAAATAAAAAAGGAAGGAAGGAAGGAAGGAAGGAAGGAAGGAAGGAAGGAAGGAAGGAAGGAAGGAAGGAAGGAAAAGGAAGGAAGGAAGGAAGGAAGGAAGGAAGGAAGGATAGCAGAATAACAAAGTTGGAAGGGACCTTGGAGGTCTTCTAGTCCAACCCCCTGATCATCAAAGAGAGATCCCTGCAGAGATTCCACAAAACTTTGCACAGATTTCCGTTCTGATCGAAATTGGATAGACCCACACAAAAGCCAAACAGAGCAGCGAGAAACGACATGCTGAAAATGACCTCAAAGGGGTCTCCCACCCACCCACCTAAAGTCTATTTTTCTTCTACAAAAGCCCAACCACAGCAGAGAACAAAAAATATTGTCCTGCAAAACAAACATAAAGCCATATTTGGTCTTCTGGTGCTCTCTAGTGGCGGAAACAAGCCTCTTTCGCCTGAGCAGACTTGACATCAAATCCGGAGTTGGTGAAGAGGGAACACAAAAGAGAATGGAAGTAGGAAATTCATTAACCTTGAACTTGGCCTTGAAGTTCCTGCTAACTATTCTTTTGTAGCATCCCTCACCATTACCTGGGATGTGGGGAGGACGTGAAGTTCAAGCAGGCTCCGGAGAGATGAAAATTCCTGATGAAAACTAACCACAAACCTTAGACCAGTGATGGCGAACCTTTTTTCCCACGGGGTGCAGAAAGCGCGTGTGCGTGCCAACACCCATAATGCAATACTCCCCCGCAGGCCCCGCCCCCACACAGGCACGCACGATCCCCCCGTTGTGATCCCCCTGCCCCCGCGCATGCGCATGCCATGCCCCCGTTTTTGTGCTAGCAGCCTCCCTGAAGCCCTCCTGGAACTAAAAATGGGATGCAGAGGGTGAGGCACACCACCCCTAG
>JALIGW010000425.1:15000-20000 GCA_023053685.1 Diadophis punctatus similis | reverse complement strand
GACAAAGGCATTAAAATAAAAATTAAAAACCAGCCCCACATTCTAACTCTCCATCCAGGTATTTCGCAGAGTGGCTGGCTGCCAATATAGCTTCATACGTCATAAGTTCTGAACATCGAAAAGAGAGGAACAAAACTTCTGGATAGCCTGAGGAAGTCTATCCCTGGAGTGCTTTAGTTGCTATTATTAGCTCCTTTCTCAACCACTCAGGTGTTTTCACACGGATTTCTTCAGCGTCATTTAGATTTAGATAAATGAACTGTTAGGTTCTCTCCTAGCAACCTTCCACACAATCCCACATCTGTTTTCCCTCCAATGACCCCATTCCACGTGCACACTGAACCCAATCTTTGACTTACGCAGCAAAGTTTTCTTAACCCAGGGATCTAACAGCATCCGGTCACATTCTAGATAGCGCTAGCAATAGCAATAGCGCTTAGACTTATATACCACTTCACAGTGCTTTACAGCCCTCTCTAAGTGGTTTACAATGTCAGCCTATTGCCCCCAACAATCTGGGTCCTCATTTTACTGACCTCGGAAGGACGGAAGGCTGAGTCAACCTTGAGTTAGTCAGGATCGAACTCCTGACTTATGGGCAGTGTCAGCCTGCAATACTGCATTCTAACCACTGCACCATCACAGGTCTTGTCTATCGTACATCTGTCCATCCATCCATCCATCCATCCATCCATCCATCCATCCATTATCTATCTATCTATCTATCTATCTATCTATCTATCTATCTATCTATCTATCTATCTATCTATCTATCTATCTATCTATCTATCTATCTATCTATCTATCTATCTATCTATGTCTCTATCACAAAAACAATAGCACTTAGACTTATATACCGCTTTACAGTGCTTTACAGCACACTCTGGGCAGTTTACAGATTCAGCCTATTGCCCTCAACAATCTGGGTCCTCATTTTACCGACCTCGGAAGGATGGAAGCAGGGGTGAAATTCAGCAGGTTCTGACAGGTTCTGGAGAACCGGTAGTGGAAATTTTCAGAGAACTGGCAAATACCACCTCTGGATGGCCCCAGAGTGGGTTGAGAATGGAGATTTTGCAATATCCTTCCCCTGCCATGCCCACCAAGCCAGGCCCACAGAACCGGAGGGAAAAATTTTGAATTTCACCCCTGGATGGAAGGCTGCATCAACCTTGAGCTGGTCAGGATCGAACTCCTGAGTTGCGGGCAGAGTCAGCCTGCAATACCGCATTCTAACCACTGAGCCACCTCGGCTCTCCTCCTTCTCCTTTCTGGAGAAGAAAGAGGGACCTTGCCATTCCTTTGATCTGTTCTGCCATACGGTTCCACACCTTCCAAATATTCTCCAAAGGTGCCAACTGTGAAACACCCATTCTGAGAGGTACCATCGGTCTCATCTGTAAGGGTGAGAAAATTGGCAAGTTCAACTCGATTGCCTCCAGGGCAAAGTCTGAAGACTTCAAGAACTGCAGCCTCGGTGAAGAAGGTGTTTGCTGCTACTGTTGCTGCTGGAAAATGCGTACCCTCCCACTTGTGGCTCCACCTTTGGAAAGTGCTTCATAATCCATGCATTAAAGAGACTTTGAGTGGTGTAAACAGTTATCTCTCTCTCTCTCTCTCTCTCTCTCTCTCTCTCTCTCTCTCTCTCTCTCTCTCTCTCTCTCTCTCTCTCTCTCTCTCTCTCTCTCTCTCTCTCTCTCTCTCTCTCTCTCTCTCTCTCTCCATATGTGAATATCAAGGTGTGTGTGTCTGCATACAGATAGTGTTCAACATATAACTGTGATGGAGCCTGTGTCAAGCGCAGGGGAAATCAGGAGATTCAGGCAGTTTAAATGAGTGTGAAGGTTTATTGCAGGGGTAGGCAAAGTTGGGTCTTCTATGACTCGTGGACTTCAACTCCCAGAATTCCTAAGCTAGCATGATTAGCTCAGAAATTCTGGGAGTTGAAGTCCACATAGAAGAGCCAACTTTGCCTACCCCTGGTTTATTGCAAGCTTAAGCTCTCTACAAGAATCTGAACTACTAACAGTCCAAGCAAATTGGCGGTAGATAAGGAATTCACAGTGGGCTGGACTTAGATCTCTTGCGGGTGCAAAAAGGGACTCGAGACTGATGACATGTTTGACCCCTCCCTCGGACTTAGCCTGGTCATCTCCTACAGCCTGCAGTACTGCAGGCTACTTCTGCTGACTGCTGGCTGCCTGCAATTCGGCAGTTCGAATCTTGCCAGGTTCAAGGTTGACTCAGCCTTCCCTCCTTCCGAGGTGGGTAAAATGAGGATCCAAATTCTTGGGGGCAAGAGGCTGACTCTGTAAACCGCTTAGAGAGGACTGTAAAACACTGTGAAGTGGTATATAAGTCTAAGGGCTATTGCTATTGCTATTCACTTAACAACTGCAACGATTTGCTTAAAAACCATGGGAAAAGGGAGCATAAAATCAGGCACGACTCCCTTAACAACCGCCTTGCTTAATAGCAGAAATTCTGGTCCCCATTGTGGCTGTACGTCGAGGACTACCTGTACATGAAGAAAATTATTGGTTTATTAAGGGGAGGGTAGAGTCCCACTAACATTAAACAAAGCATATCTCTGATTGTAGGAATACAGGTAGTCTTTGACTTATGACCACAATTGGGCCTAAGATTTCTGTTGCTAAGGGAGACATTTGTGAAGTCAGTTTTGCCCCATCTTGTGATCTTTCTTGCCGCTGTTATTAAGCAAATCCCTGCCATTGTTAAATTAGCAACACGGTCATTAAGTGAATCTGAGTTTCCCCGTTGACTTTGCTTGTCAGAAGGTCGCAAAAGGGGGACTACGTGATCCTGGGGAACACTGCAACCGTCATAAATATGAGTCAGTTGCCAAGCGTCTGAATTTTGATTGTGCAACCACAGGTTGTTGTAAGTGTAAAAAAACAGTCATCGGTCATTTTTTTTCAGGGCCGCTGTAACTTCGAATGGTCGCAGAACGAACTCGACATTTTAAGCCGAAGATTTCTTCTATCTTTCATTCTCCGGAGAGGGAGAGCATTTACAGAGGTGGAATTTCATCCGGTTCAGACCGGTTTGGGCCAACTGGTAGTAGCGACCTGCGAACAGCGTGTGCGAGCGAATTGCCGTGTTGTTTGACGTCACACCAGGGGTGGGTTCCACTTACCTTCGCCACCGGTTCACATTGCGACATTTCGCGCACCCCCTCGTGCGATTTGGCTTCCGCGCATGCTCAGAAGCAGGAATGAGCCCGAAACACAGCTGAGGAGCTGATCAGCTGTGCTTCGGGCGAAGAAATAAAGGTCAGAATTCACCCGTGGGCGGGTGGGCGGGCCCCTTTTCAAGCCACGGAAGGGGAAAAATCCAAAGAAAAGATGGTGGCGCTCACGGAACAGCATTGACAGTGACGTCACCAGCGGGTCGCTACCGGTTCGGACAATCTGGTCCAAACCGGGAGGAACCCACCCGTGTTGCACGCATGTGTGGATTGCGCACACGAGCAAATTGCCGTGTCTTGTGACGCCGCACGCATGCGCGGATGGCACGCACTCACATTTCCGGTGCTGGGAGAACTGGTTGTTATGGTATGTGAAGCCCACCTTTGGAGAGCAACCTTCGAACAAGGAATCCGGAAACCGATCCATTGCATACATCAGCAAAAGATCCCTCTCTCTTCCCACCCACCCCCCTTCAACTACCTGCATACCTCAGCTGCTGATGCGAACAGACCTGCTGGCTTGAATTGCATTTGCTGGCAAGCAAGGAAAAGGAAAACAACACCTTTTCTAGGAACTCCATCAAAGGAAGAAGGAGAGGCCCACAATGTTACTTCATGATCTTCGCTGGGTGGCGTCAGGCTAGGCCCGAAGATTTACATGGGAGGCTCACCTTGTTGGCTGAGTAAGAGGAAAGAAGCGAGCTGTCAACACCTCTTAGGCAGTTTGGAGACTCCCAGCTACTTTTCGACTCGATCCCTGGGGCAAGAGCCACCCTGAAGGGGGATGCCAGAAGCCACTGGGGCCATGTATTTGTTGATTGCTTTAATGGATTAATTTATATGCTACCCATCTCATGCATCAAGGAGACTCCGAGCAGCTTACGGTGCAATGAAACACGCAGATAGAAACAACTTATAAATATTAAAAAAAACCTGGATTACAATGGCAATATCAAAAGCAAATAGGTTGAAGGCATTATTTGAGGGGCTGCCACAAAGAAGGGGGGGGGGTTCAAATTATTCTACAAAGCACCAGAGGGCAGGACAAGAAACAATGGATGGAAACTAAACAAGGAGAGAAGTAGCAATAGCAATAGCACTTAGACTTATATACTGCTTCATAGTGCTTTACAGCCCTCTCCAAGCGGTTTATAGAGTTCAGCATATTGCCCCCAACAATCTGGGTCCTCATTTTACCCACCTCGGAAGGATGGAAGGCTGAGTCAACCTTGAGCCGGTGAGATTTGAACAGCTGAACTGCTGAACTGCAATGCTGCATTTTAACCACTGCACCACCTCGGCTCTTAACCCGGAACTAAGGAGACATTTCATAGTGAAAACAATTAACCAGTGGAACGGCTTGCCTCCAGAAGTTGTGAATTCTCCAACACTGGAAGTTTCTAAGAAGAGACTGGACAGACACTTATCTGAAGAAATAGTGGAATAGAATCATTAAAGAAGATGTTGGATATATTGGGAAAAAATGAAGAGATACCTCAAGATGAAGAGATAATTAAGAAGATATTAGATTGTGCAGAAATGGATAGACTTACATTGAAAATCAAACAGAAAGAAGACACCAAATGTTATCAAACGTGGAACTTATTTTACCAATGGTTGGGGAAAAGGGGTGTGGAGAGCAAGAAGGGAATCTGTATTGTTAAGCAACTTAAACACCAAGACAACACAATGTTTATTCAGCACTAAGAAATGTAATACATAGAAAATAAATGAAATGCATTTAAAAAGAAAATGATGATGATGTAAAAAGAGGGACAGAATGAAATGCAAA
>JALIGW010000425.1:0-10000 GCA_023053685.1 Diadophis punctatus similis | reverse complement strand
ATTAATTAAACTTTTGTTTTTGAAGCAAATTGTTGGCCGTATCAAGATTCATCCTGTTTCCCCCGAAATCTTCTCCGGAAAAAACTCTCCAAAGCTTTTTACTTGGTGGCTTTTGCTCTGAAAACATTCACAGGGAAAGTGGAGGTCTTTAACTCTTGAATTTAACTCTTTAACTGTCTGAATTAGTCCGACAGACAGAAAGAAAGGAGCAGGGGGAAAAAAATCCAGTTATTTCTCTCTCGAAGTGGTGGTAAAGAGGTCTCGTCCTCTGGAAAACAATATATATATCTTTTTCGGCCTCCTTCCCTCCACACCATTCCACAAACAACGATCAGTTTTTAATGAGAGCATGTTCCTACTTACAACGGGATTGTCTGCTGAATAACCAGGGGAGGCCCAAAAATCAGGGTAACACCGTTTCGGTGTACGCCCAGCCCATCTTAAATCTGATCCATCTAGAATCTGGTGACGCCTTCAGTTATTTTCCTTGTGCTTACTCCAAGCGTTTCAGGAGAATAAAACTGGCTGAGACCTGAACAGTTTTATTTATAAAGCACCCTTTCTTTCTTTCTTTCTTTCTTTCTTCTTTCTTTCTTTCTTTCTTTCTTTCTTTCTTTCTTTCTTTCTTTCTTTTCTCTTTCTTTCTTTCTTTCTTTCTTTGTCTTTTCTTCCCTGCTTTCTTCCTTCCCTTTCCCTTTCCCTTTCCCTTTCTTTTCCTTCCTTCCTCCTTCCTTCCTTCCTTCTTCCTTCCTTCCCTCCTTCCTTTTCTTTCTTTCTTTCTTTCTTTCTTTCTTTCTTTTCTTTCTTTTTCTTTCCTTCCCTGCTTCCTTCCTTCCCTTTCCCTTTTTTTCCTTCCTTCCTTCCTCCCTTCCTCTTTCTTTCTTTCTTTCTTTCTTTCTTTCTTTCTTTCTTTCTTTCTTTCTTTCTTTCTTTCTTTCTTTCTTCTTCTTCCCTGCTTTCTTCCTTCCCTTTCCCTTTCCCTTTCCCTTTCCCTTTCTTTTCCTTCCTTCCTTCCATCCTTCCTTCCTCCCTCCCTCCCTCCTTCCTTCTTTCCTTCTTTCCTTCTTTCCTTCCTTCCTTCCTCTTTTTTCTTTTCTTTAACCTGCTTAGATTTATGATGTGTGTTTTGAAAACACCGGATCACATTTAGATAATGAAAAATCAGTCCATACATGGAATAGGATGAACTACAAAATTCAAAGATGGATGGGAATAGCTGGGCATTTAACTATTTGTGTTCTCAGTGGTCCATAGTTGGAGACCTTCCTGTTAGGAGATCCTCCTCCTCCTCCTCCTCCTCCTCCTCCTCCTCCTCCTCCTCCTCCTCCTCCTCCTCCTCCTCCTCCTCCTCCTCCACTACTTCAGGTGTATATGGGATTTCTCTACCTTTGCACATGTTACATTTCTCCATAATATCTCCAACGTTGAGTTGCATCTTCCAAGGGTTCAGAGGCTTGTTGTGGTTTGTAAACTTCACCTGTCCTTACCTAAAGATGACTTTGGCTCTGTAAATGCCTTTTGAGCAAACATCCAATTAAATCTCCACGATCCCGCCTATCCAGGAAATAATCTAGAGACCTAACTTTTCTCTTTTGTTGCACTTGCCCACCGGTGCCAGCAGATGGCAGTGTAAGAACAGTTTAATTTTGCTTTCAGTTTAACTCTGGGTGGAATTACTTTCATTTATTTCTTCTGTGGATAGCAGGAAAATCCCAGGGAAAATTAATTTTGAATAGTGACAGCTATTCCTATAGTGAGGAAATGAATGCAAATATTAGGGGATGTGATGGAGAAGTGGGCCAATTTTCAAATAAAAATCTATATTGGACCAAAAGGGAATTCTGTGCTCCGGTAGCTCATTAGATTGCTTTGGCAGACAAAGAATTAATAAAATCATTAAACATCATGCATGAAATCAGCTAAACATATGCCATTAATAAGAGAAGCTATTCAGCAATAAATTGTTTAAAAGTTAGTTCACCTCCCCCTGAAGAGGTCACTGTTTTCTTTCCTTTTCATGGCTGGGGAATTCTGGGAGTTGAAGTCCATACAGCTTCATAAACTTCATAAAGTTCCAGATGACCAGTAGAAGGCAGCAAAAGAGGTAGCCAATGCCAAGCATTTCCTACTACAATTGTGCCCAAAATTTCTGTTGCTAAGCGAGACAGTGAAAGTGAGTTTTGTCCCATTTTACGACATTTCTTGCCACAGTTGTTAAGTGAATCACTGCAGTGCAGTTGTTAAATGAGTAATATGGTTGTTAAGTGAATCTGGCTTTCCCCATTGACTTCCCTTGACTTTTACTTTCTTCTTTCTTTCTCTCTCTTCTTCCTTCCTTCCTTCCTTCCTTCCTTCCTTCTTTCTTTCTTTCCTTCTTTCCTTCCTTCCTTTCCTCCCTTCCTCCTCTTTCTTTTTCTTTCATTTTTTCTTGTTCTTTTTCCTTCTTTCTTTTCTCTTTCTCTTTCCTTTTTTCTTTTTCCTTCCTTCCTTCCTTCCTTCCTTCCCCTTTTCTTTCTTTTTCTTTCTTTCTCTCTCTTTTGCCCTTTCTTCTCCCTTTCTTTCTTTCTTTCTTTCTTTCTTTCTTTCCTTCCTTCCCTCCTTCCCTCCCTCCCTCCCTCCTTTCTTTTTCTTTCTTTCTTTCTTTCTTTCTTTCTTTCTTTCTTTTCTTTCTTTCTTTCTTTCTTCTCTCTCTCTCTCTCTCTCTCTCTCTCCTCTCTCTCTCTCTCTCTCTCTCTCTCTCTCTCTCTCTCTCTCTCTTTCTTTCTTTCTTTCTTTCTTTGCCTGGTTTGTTTATTAAATTTATTCCATTGGCTATTGTCACCTTTCCAACCTAGAGGGATAAAGACAACGTTCCTTAATTCTTCCTGGCTTTCTTGATGCTACTCAGTTTTCTTTCATTTTACTTTCCCAAGGTCCACTGCCTACAAAACTATTGGCATGTTCCTGCCACTCGCCGTGAAGTCACAATAAATAAAACTGCTTTTCTAAAATCCCCAAGGCAAACACTTCAGCCATGCATGACTTTCCTTGTTCCATACCTGGGGATAACACTGCACACTCCCCGCCTACCGATGCCTTCCTGACGGCCTGAGAAACAGGAAGATTGACAGGAACGTAGAAAAACAGAGCTAAACCAGACTTATGAGTAAGTTTACACATCGTGTGTGTGTGAACTCTGAAAATGAATTAATCCAGGGAGCCAGATTTAGTGCATGGTGTGGCGAGAGCCAGTCTGGGCAGGGGGTTGGACTAGAAGACCTCCAAGGTCCCCTCCTATTCTGCTATTAAGTAATTCTGTAAAGGAGAACCCACCCATCCCCAAATCCTGAACTCACAACCTCAATTGAGCCCAATATCTCCATTGCGAAGTCCTATTTTTACGACTTTTCTTGCCGCAGTTGTTAAGCGAATCATTGCAAATTGTTCAGCTAGTAACCCGGTTGTTAAGTGAATCGGGCTTGTCTTTGCTTGTCAGAAGGTCGCAAAAGGGTATCACGTGATTCTGGGGGCACTGCCACCGTCATAAATATGAGTCAGTTGCTAAGCGGTTGAATCGTGATCCACGACTGCAAGGGTCGTAAGTGTGAAAAAGAGTCATAAGTCCCTTTTTTTTTCAGGGCGGTTGTAACTTCGGTCACTAAACGGATGGTTGTAAGTCGCGGACTATCTGTATTCTGATTCCGTATCCCAGAATGCACTGGGATTTTCTTCCTTTCTCAGCATGTTCCAGAAATTGCAAACTGAAGTTGAAAAAATTGGGAGGCATGTAAGGAAGATCCTTCTACCTTTAAATAGATGCTAAGCCCTTAAGAAGGGGGTTATTTTGTTTTCTCACCATTATAGGTAGTCTCGACATACAGCAGTTCATTTAGTGACCATTCAGAGTTAATCCCTCTCTCCCTCCTCCCTCCCTCCCTCCCTTCCTTCTTTCCTTCCTTCCTTCTTTCCCTCCCTCCTCGCTGAGGAAGTAGAAAAGGATCAAAAATAATTCAGATGCTTGGTTCTTACATCAAAGGAAGAATGAAAAAGAGTAAGGAAGAAGAGAGAGAGGAGTAGAGGGAGGGAGGGAGGGAGAGAGGGAAGGAAGGAAGGAAGGAAGGAAGGAAGGAAGGAAGGAAGGAAGGAAGGAAGGAAGGAAGGAAGGAAGGAAAAGCCGTTTACTTTTTTAAAAATAAAGTTTATTGAACTTCAAGAAAACACAGGTAACACAGGGACGTTTAACTTTCTGAAACCTGTCTGAATTAAGGAAATTCACCTCCCAAAAATCCAGTCCACGTGTCTTGGAAGTGCTAGGATACGTGGGAACCAGGTATCCGCCACGCCTAGGTGGGCACGGGGAGGAAGGGGCTGGGTTGGGGAAGAATGCAAGAAGGCGCTATTCCCTGCCCATGGCGATAGGTGGCGCTGTCTCCCCACGGAAGCCGAAGGCGGCCTGACTCCAAACCATAAAACCAATGGGGTATCAAACCAGGCGCCAGATGAGTAATAAAGATGATAATCCGGGAATTGTTCGCTGTTTACCTCGCCCAACAAGCGCCACCAGAGTTACTCATTAACGTTACTATTTTATGTAAAGAGAGAGAGAGTTCTGCCGTCAAGAGATGGTTTCCTTTCCTTTCCTTTCCTTCTTTCCTTTCCTTTCCTCCTTTCCTTTCCTTTCCTTTCCTTTCCTTTCCTTTCCTTTCCTTTCCTTTCCTTTCCTTTCCTTTCCTTTCCTTTCACTTCCCTCCTCCTTTTTCTTCTTTCCTTTCCTTTCCCTTCCCTTCCCTTCCCTCCTCCTTTCCTTTCCTTCCTTTCACTTCCCTCCTCCTTTTCTTCTTTCCTTTCCTTTCCCTTCCCTTCCCTCCCTCCTCCTTTCCTTCTTTCCTTTCCTTTCCCTTCCCTTCCCTCCTCCTTTCCTTTCCTTTCCTTTCCTTCTTTCCTTTCCTTTCCTTTCCTTTCCTTTCCTTTCCTTTCCTTTCCTTCCTTCCCTTTCCTTTCCTTCCCTTTCCTTTCCTTTCACTTCCCTCCTCCTTTTCTTCTTTCCTTTCCTTTCCCTTCCCTTCCCTTCCCTCCTCCTTTCCTTCTTTCCTTTCCTTTCCCTTCCCTTCCCCTCCTCCTTTCCTTTCCTTTCCTTCTTTCCTTTCCTTTCCTTTCCTTTCCTTCTTTCTTTTCCTTTCACTTCCCTTCTTTCCTCCTTTCCTTTCCCTTCCCTTCCTTCCCTTCCCTCCTCCTTTCCTTTCCTTTCCTTTCCTTTCCTTTCCTTTCCTTTCCTTTCCTTCTTCCCTTCCCTTCCCTTCCTTTCCCCTACCTCTCCCGCTCCCTCTCTTTCCCCGTTCCTTTTCTTCTTCCTTTCCTCCTCCTCCTGTTTTCCCTCTTTTCTCCTTTCTCTCTTAACCCACTCACTACTTCACATTACCGCACCCTCAGTACCGCGGTACTAAGTACTACTACTAACTGCGGTTTTTTTCCAGAGCCTTTCATAACAAGCCATAAAACCCACACCAAAGGGACTTTTTTTTTTGTCTCGTAGTTTCAACCACCCAGTAGTATCTCAATCTCCCCTGACGGGCCTCGCTGTAATAAGCTTAAAACCAGACTTTTCGCCTCTTGGTTCGGGCGTAGGGACGCTTCTTCGGACGGCTTTGTCTCTTGTTTTTCTCCCGATTCCAAAACGTGGTTTTAAAAAGGCAGCTCGTCTAAATTTGAGGCGCGGGCGTCCAGTCTAATGGGGGGGACGGGGGTGGGGGGGATATACACCGTAACTGGGTTTGTCTGTGTGCGGACAAGGACGACCTCAGAGGTTTTTTTTTTCCCTGGAGGTACCTTCTCTTCCTCTCTTTCCAGCCGAAATGGGAGCTGCAGGGTGGGCTAGGGGGGTGGGGGTGGGGGTAGACACCAGGCTACTTTTTCTATTCTGAATTCAAAGTTGAATTCAAGGTTGGAATCTGGAGGATCAGGAGGCTCCCCATTTTTGGAATTGTAAAAAAAAATTATTTTGGGGTAAATGACTGGAACATTCCTTCTCTTTTTTTCTCATCTTATAGGAGATTTTTTATTTTTTATTTTTTATTTTTTTATTACTTTATTGTCATTGTACATCATGTATACAACGAAATTGGTTGTATACCTCTTCCTTCTTCTCCTCTTCCTACCCTTCTCCCTTCTTTTCCTTCTCCCTCCTCTTTCTTTCGCCCTCTTTTTTCTTCTTTCATCTGTTCTTTCCTTCATTTTCTCTCTCCTTCTTTTTCTCCTTTTCTCTTTTCTTCTCCCTTCCACCCTCTCTTTTTCTTCGTTCATCTCTTCTTTCCTTCACCTTCTCTCTCCTTCTTTTTCTCCCCTTCTCTTTTCTTCTCCCTTCCACTCTCTCTTTTTCTTCTTTCATCTCTTCTTTCCTTCACCTTCTCTCTCCTTCTTTTTCTCCCTTTCTCTTTTCTTCTCCCTTTCATCCTCTCTTTTTCTTCTGCCTTCCCCTTTCCTTCTCCTTATATCCCCCTCGGAAGCTCCCCTAGGGCCTTTTCATTTATTTATTTATTAAACAAATTTATAGGGCTGCTCAATTCAGCCACAGGTTCCCGGGAGAGCGAGAGCGAGAGCGAGAGCGAGAAGCGCTATAGAAATACCACGACAAAAGGCGCAGTTACAAAAAAAAACCATGAGCTTGGGAAGTGTGCTAAGAGTTGGGCACGTCCACCCTTAATGTTCAGCGGACACCTACGGTAGTAGGATGGCACAGTGATGTCCGGCATGTACCACCATCAATTTGGGACATACTCCACCCCCCCTTTTTTCCCTGTATACTAGGGGTCTTGTCTTTGAACTGCGCTCCCCTCCGTCAATCCAGCAGCCGACACAAGTTGGACTCAATCCGGCTCAACCGATTTCGTTTCAGCTCCGGAGGTGAGCCAGGAGAACTGAGCCAAGGTGCCTCCATCCACTTGGCGCCTTCCATGCCCTGCGGCCCAGGTACCTTCCGGGAGGCCTGGCGCGGCCTGGCCGGTGATGTTGGAGGGGCGCCACTTGGAGAAAGGCCGCGGGGCCCCTTCGAAGAAGCAGGAAGGTGCTTTTCTGAAGGCGCCGAGGGATTTGGAAGGGAGACTCGGCTCAAACTTTCCCGGACGAGGACGGCTTTCCCGTGCAAGTTGCCACGGAAGCGGTGTCGCTGAAAGAAGAACACTTACTCCTGAGTAAATATCCCTTCCCACGATCGTCCGCCCAGCGGTCTCACCCGGCCAAGCGAAATTGCCAAGTTAAGGAACGAACGAATTCTCCTGTTGGTTCCTTTCTTTTATAAGGAACTCAGCCATTCTATATTCTGTTCTGTTCTGTTCTTTCTTTTTTTCTGTCCTTTTTCTCTTCATCCTTGTCTTTCCTTTCCTCTTTCCTTTCCCCTTTCCTTTCCTTTCCTTCTTTCCTCTCCTCTCCTCTCTTCTTTCCTTATCTCTTCTTTCCTTCTTTCCTTTCCTTTCCTATCTTTTTTCTCATTCCTTTCTGCTCTTCTTTTCTTCCTTTCCTTTCCTTTCCTTTCCTCTCCTCTCTTCTTTTCTTCTTTCCTTCTTTCCTTTCCTCCTTTCCTTTCCTTCTTTCCTATCTTTTTTCTCATTCCTTTCTGCTCTTCTTTTCTTCCTTTCCTTTCCTTTCCTTTCCTCTACCTCCCTCCCTCCCTTCCTCCCTTCTTCCTTCCTTCCTTCCTAGCTCTCCCAGAAGAAAGAAAGAAAGAAAGAAAGAGGAAAAGAAAGAAAGAGGAAGAGAAAGAAAGAGGAAAAGAAAGAAAGAAAAAGAAAGAAAAAAAGAAAAAAGAAGCAGAGAAATACAAAGAAACCCAAAGAGAAAGAAAGAAAGAAAGAAAGAGGGAAAGAAAGAAAGAAAAAGAAAGAAAGAAAGAAAGAAAAGAAACAAAGAAAAAAGAAACAGAGAAAGCAGAGAAATACAAAGAGAGAGAAAGAGAGAGAAAGAAAGAAAAACAGAGAAAGAGAAAGAGAGAAAGAAGGAGACAAAGAAGCAGAAAGAGAGAGAGATACCCAACTTTTTAAAAGAATAAATCTGAAAAGTGAACCCCAAACACTAAAAGCAGAACCGATCTGGATTCCCTAATGTCTCCCATCCGCCGCCGCCCCGCCAAAAGTACATAAACAAACATTTGTCAACTGAAACTTCTTCTCGATTAAGATTCTCCCTTTTTCCGCCGCCCTGTCGGAACTACGAGGCTCAAGGAGGAGAACGGCAGTAACCGACGTTTTCCTCTCTCGCTTTCCCAAGGAGGCGGCGTGGGCCAAGGCCACGGGACGGGAGAGATCCCTCGCTTGGTTTTTACAACGGTTCCCACGCAGAAAAAGCGCCGGTGTGGATCCGAAGGGCGCGCGCAATTCAAAGAAGAGAAAGAAATTACGCGAAGAGACGGCGGTGGAGGATGGAACCGGGGGTGGAATGGGGAGGAAGGTTTATTTTATTTTATTTCCCCCTCTGGTATTTACAAGCGTCGTCCGAGTCTTCACAATACCCCCCTTTCCCCCCCGGGGGGGGCTGCGCTGATCCAGAGGCGGGGGGCTGCGCTGATCCAGAGGCCCCGTTTGGAGGTTGCGTTGAAAGGTACCTCTCCGTCCCGGGGGTTGGCCGTCCAGAATTTTGCGGAAAGGGGCCGAAACTCCGCTCTTGTCTCCCGCAAGATTTACAACTCTCTTCTCTCCGCCCCTTCCTTGGCGGAGGTTTGCGAACTGTATAAATATTTCCCCTTAATCATAAATACAGATGAAGAGAAAAGGGGCAGACCGGATAGAAGGCTGAAGTTATGATTTCTATTCCCCCGTAGAATTTTAATTTTTTAAAAAAGCTGCTAGTAAATTAACTGTTTGACTGCCCCTCTTTTTTTAAAAAAAAACTCTAGCCTTATCCAGACCCCCGTCGGGGTTGTTTTTTTTTTTTACTGATTCTTCTTTTTAATGCACACAGGCGAAACTGCAAAGTTAAGGCGGGAAATTTGGATTTGACCTTTGAATGGTCAAAGGGAGTAGGGCGGCATAGAAGAACCAATAATAAATTAATAAGAAAGAAAGAAAGAATGGTGCGTATCTTGGTTTTTTGCAATGAAAAAAGCTTCCAGTAGGCCACAGTGAAGTTTTGCAGGGAATTTGGGGTTTTTTTTGGGGGGGGAGGGCAGGGGAAAATCAACCAGTAATGGAGACAAATCTTTTTTTTTGTCTAACCCCATTGACGTCAATGGGCCTACCACTCTCCTCTCTGCAGCAAGTAAATGTGAATGGGAAGGTTTAAACACAGACACATACCTTACTTGTCCCTTGCAAATCTGAATAAAACTCACGCCCAACCAAAACTGAGTTTGTATATAGCCTTTCCAAGCTTCCGCCTTCATTGGCGTCCATAGGCTTCACTTCTGAGTAAAGTCCGATTGTAACTGGTACCACCTCGCTGCTTTCAGATTCACTTTAAATGCTTCGGAGGGGAGGAATTTACTTAGCCCCCTCCCCCCCAAAAAAAACAAAGCAGTCCAGATTCAGTACAATCTGAAAAAGATTGGTGAAAATATTTTGGACCCAGGTACACCAGTTGAGCCTCAAAGATGCAGCCATGAAAAAAATAAATACAGTAGGTTGAAATGGTAAGGGTCTTAAAAGCAACTTTCTTTTGAGTTAGGAAGGGGAGGAAGATAAGCCTTTGAACCATATCAACAAATCTATTTATTTCTGTTTTGGTTTCAACAATGCTCAAGGGTAGATTTTGAACCTGTAAAAATATCGGACTCAATTTGCCAATAATGATGATAATAATAATAACAACCTGCCACAGAACATCTCAGATTTAACAACTGTCAATAAGGGATGGGGTGGGTGGGTGGGAAGTCTGGATAATGGTTGTGGCCTGGAGACAACAGAAGAGAAGGGAAAGAATCAGAGAAAAATACAAAATGCAAAGAGCTACAAATAGAAGTGGAAGTGGACTGTGGCAAAAGAAAGCAAAGATAAGACCCAATAGGGATAAGCAACTTGGGCGCAACCCCAAAACA
>JALIGW010000424.1:0-32688 GCA_023053685.1 Diadophis punctatus similis | reverse complement strand
CAAACACCTCAGAAATGAAAATGAAACACATATTCCTGTTCCCCACGGGCTGGAAAGCCGAATTCTCGCTTGATTTTCGATTCCGAGCCTACCCTGAAGAGCTAGCTCACGGTCTAACACAGCATTCGCCTTATTTCTCAATTCAGCCCAAAAACATCACTTTTGACAAACACCTCAGAAATGAAAAAGAAACACATATTCCTGTTCCCCACTGGCTGGAAAGCCAAATTCTTGCTTGATTTTCGATTCCGAGCCTACCCTGAAGAGCTAGCCCAAAGTCTAACACAGCATTCGCCTTAGGACTCAATACAGCCAAAAATATGACTTTTGACAAACACCTCAGAAATGAAAATGAAACACATATTCCTGTTCCCCACAGGCCGGAAAGCCAAATTCTCGCTTGATTTTTGATTCCGACCTTTTCCTGAAGAGCTAGCCCAAGGTCTAACACAGCATTCGCCTAATTTCTAAATTCAGCCCAAAAACATCACTTTTGAAAAACACCTCAGAAATGAAAAAGAAACACATATTCCTGTTCCCCACGGGCTGGAAAGCCGAATTCTCGCTTGATTTTCGATTCTGAGCCTACCCTGAAGAGCTAGCCCAAAGTCTAACTGCATTCGCCTTAGGACTCAATACAGCCAAAAAACATGACTTTTGACAAACACCTCAGAAATGAAAATGAAACACATATTCCTGTTCCCCATGGGCTGGAAAGCTGAATTCTCGCTTGATTTTCGATTCCGAGCCTACCCTGAAGAGCTAGCCCAAAGTCTAACAGTGCATTCGCCTTAGGACTCAATACAGCCAAAAAACATGACTTTTGACAAACACCTCAGAAATGAAAATGAAACACATATTCCTGTTCCCCACGGGCTGGAAAGCCGAATTCTCGCTTGATTTTTGATTCCGAGCCTACCCTGAAGAGCTAGCTCACGGTCTAACACAGCATTCGCCTTATTTCTCAATTCAGCCCAAAAACATCACTTTTGACAAACACCTCAGAAATGAAAAAGAAACACATATTCCTGTTCCCCACGGGCTGGAAAGCCAAATTCTTGCTTGATTTTCGATTCCGAGCCTACCCTGAAGAGCTAGCCCAAAGTCTAACACAGCATTCGCCTTAGGACTCAATACAGCCAAAAATATGACTTTTGACAAACACCTCAGAAATGAAAATGAAACACATATTCCTGTTCCCCACAGGCCGGAAAGCCAAATTCTCGCTTGATTTTTGATTCCGACCTTTTCCTGAAGAGCTAGCCCAAGGTCTAACACAGCATTCGCCTAATTTCTAAATTCAGCCCAAAAACATCACTTTTGAAAAACACCTCAGAAATGAAAAAGAAACACATATTCCTGTTCCCCATGGGCTGGAAAGCCGAATTCTCACTTGATTTTCGATTCCGAGCCTACCCTGAAGAGCTAGCCCAAAGTCTAACAGTGCATTCGCCTTAGGACTCAATACAGCCAAAAAACATGACTTTTGACAAACACCTCAGAAATGAAAATGAAACACATATTCCTGTTCCCCACGGGCTGGAAAGCCGAATTCTCGCTTGATTTTCGATTCCGAGCCTACCCTGAAGAGCTAGCTCACGGTCTAACAAAGCATTCGCCTTATTTCTCAATTCAGCCCAAAAACATCACTTTTGACAAACACCTCAGAAATGAAAAAGAAACACATATTCCTGTTCCCCACGGGCTGGAAAGCCAAATTCTTGCTTGATTTTCGATTCCGAGCCTACCCTGAAGAGCTAGCCCAAGGTCTAACACAGCATTCGCCTAATTTCTAAATTCAGCCCAAAAACATCACTTTTGAAAAACACCTCAGAAATGAAAAAGAAACACATATTCCTGTTCCCCACGGGCTGGAAAGCCGAATTCTCGCTTGATTTTCGATTCTGAGCCTACCCTGAAGAGCTAGCCCAAAGTCTAACTGCATTCGCCTTAGGACTCAATACAGCCAAAAAACATGACTTTTGACAAACACCTCAGAAATGAAAATGAAACACATATTCCTGTTCCCCATGGGCTGGAAAGCCGAATTCTCGCTTGATTTTCGATTCCGAGCCTACCCTGAAGAGCTAGCCCAAAGTCTAACAGTGCATTCGCCTTAGGACTCAATACAGCCAAAAAACATGACTTTTGACAAACACCTCAGAAATGAAAATGAAACACATATTCCTGTTCCCCACGGGCTGGAAAGCCGAATTCTCGCTTGATTTTCGATTCCGAGCCTACCCTGAAGAGCTAGCTCACGGTCTAACACAGCATTCGCCTTATTTCTCAATTCAGCCCAAAAACATCACTTTTGACAAACACCTCAGAAATGAAAAAGAAACTCATATTCCTGTTCCCCACGGGCTGGAAAGCCAAATTCTTGCTTGATTTTCGATTCCGAGCCTACCCTGAAGAGCTAGCCCAAAGTCTAACACAGCATTCGCCTTAGGACTCAATACAGCCAAAAATATGACTTTTGACAAACACCTCAGAAATGAAAATGAAACACATATTCCTGTTCCCCACAGGCCGGAAAGCCAAATTCTCGCTTGATTTTTGATTCCGACCTTTTCCTGAAGAGCTAGCCCAAGGTCTAACACAGCATTCGCCTAATTTCTAAATTCAGCCCAAAAACATCACTTTTGAAAAACACCTCAGAAATGAAAAAGAAACACATATTCCTGTTCCCCACGGGCTGGAAAGCCGAATTCTCGCTTGATTTTCGATTCTGAGCCTACCCTGAAGAGCTAGCCCAAAGTCTAACTGCATTCGCCTTAGGACTCAATACAGCCAAAAAACATGACTTTTGACAAACACCTCAGAAATGAAAATGAAACACATATTCCTGTTCCCCATGGGCTGGAAAGCCGAATTCTCGCTTGATTTTCGATTCCGAGCCTACCCTGAAGAGCTAGCCCAAAGTCTAACAGTGCATTCGCCTTAGGACTCAATACAGCCAAAAAACATGACTTTTGACAAACACCTCAGAAATGAAAAAGAAACACATATTCCTGTTCCCCACGGGCTGGAAAGCCGAATTCTCGCTTGATTTTTGATTCCGAGCCTACCCTGAAGAGCTAGCTCACTGTCTAACACAGCATTCGCCTTATTTCTCAATTCAGCCCAAAAACATCACTTTTGACAAACACCTCAGAAATGAAAAAGAAACACATATTCCTGTTCCCCACGGGCTGGAAAGCCAAATTCTTGCTTGATTTTCGATTCCGAGCCTACCCTGAAGAGCTAGCCCAAAGTCTAACACAGCATTCGCCTTAGGACTCAATACAGCCAAAAATATGACTTTTGACAAACACCTCAGAAATGAAAATGAAACACATATTCCTGTTCCCCACAGGCCGGAAAGCCAAATTCTCGCTTGATTTTTGATTCCGACCTTTTCCTGAAGAGCTAGCCCAAGGTCTAACACAGCATTCGCCTAATTTCTAAATTCAGCCCAAAAACATCACTTTTGAAAAACACCTCAGAAATGAAAAAGAAACACATATTCCTGTTCCCCATGGGCTGGAAAGCCGAATTCTCACTTGATTTTCGATTCTGAGCCTACCCTGAAGAGCTAGCCCAAAGTCTAACAGTGCATTCGCCTTAGGACTCAATACAGCCAAAAAACATGACTTTTGACAAACACCTCAGAAATGAAAATGAAACACATATTCCTGTTCCCCACGGGCTGGAAAGCCGAATTCTCGCTTGATTTTCGATTCCGAGCCTACCCTGAAGAGCTAGCTCACGGTCTAACAAAGCATTCGCCTTATTTCTCAATTCAGCCCAAAAACATCACTTTTGACAAACACCTCAGAAATGAAAAAGAAACACATATTCCTGTTCCCCACGGGCTGGAAAGCCAAATTCTTGCTTGATTTTCGATTCCGAGCCTACCCTGAAGAGCTAGCCCAAGGTCTAACACAGCATTCGCCTAATTTCTAAATTCAGCCCAAAAACATCACTTTTGAAAAACACCTCAGAAATGAAAAAGAAACACATATTCCTGTTCCCCATGGGCTGGAAAGCCGAATTCTCGCTTGATTTTCGATTCCGAGCCTACCCTGAAGAGCTAGCCCAAAGTCTAACAGTGCATTCGCCTTAGGACTCAATACAGCCAAAAAACATGACTTTTGACAAACACCTCAGAAATGAAAATGAAACACATATTCCTGTTCCCCACGGGCTGGAAAGCCGAATTCTCGCTTGATTTTCGATTCCGAGCCTACCCTGAAGAGCTAGCTCACGGTCTAACAAAGCATTCGCCTTATTTCTCAATTCAGCCCAAAAACATCACTTTTGACAAACACCTCAGAAATGAAAAAGAAACACATATTCCTGTTCCCCATGGGCTGGAAAGCCAAATTCTTGCTTGATTTTCGATTCCGAGCCTACCCTGAAGAGCTAGCCCAAGGTCTAACACAGCATTCGCCTAATTTCTAAATTCAGCCCAAAAACATCACTTTTGAAAAACACCTCAGAAATGAAAAAGAAACACATATTCCTGTTCCCCACGGGCTGGAAAGCCGAATTCTCGCTTGATTTTCGATTCTGAGCCTACCCTGAAGAGCTAGCCCAAAGTCTAACTGCATTCGCCTTAGGACTCAATACAGCCAAAAATCATGACTTTTGACAAACACCTCAGAAATGAAAATGAAACACATATTCCTGTTCCCCATGGGCTGGAAAGCCGAATTCTCGCTTGATTTTCGATTCCGAGCCTACCCTGAAGAGCTAGCCCAAAGTCTAACAGTGCATTCGCCTTAGGACTCAATACAGCCAAAAAACATGACTTTTGACAAACACCTCAGAAATGAAAATGAAACACATATTCCTGTTCCCCACGGGCTGGAAAGCCGAATTCTCGCTTGATTTTCGATTCCGAGCCTACCCTGAAGAGCTAGCTCACGGTCTAACACAGCATTCGCCTTATTTCTCAATTCAGCCCAAAAACATCACTTTTGACAAACACCTCAGAAATGAAAAAGAAACTCATATTCCTGTTCCCCACGGGCTGGAAAGCCAAATTCTTGCTTGATTTTCGATTCCGAGCCTACCCTGAAGAGCTAGCCCAAAGTCTAACACAGCATTCGCCTTAGGACTCAATACAGCCAAAAATATGACTTTTGACAAACACCTCAGAAATGAAAATGAAACACATATTCCTGTTCCCCACAGGCCGGAAAGCCAAATTCTCGCTTGATTTTTGATTCCGACCTTTTCCTGAAGAGCTAGCCCAAGGTCTAACACAGCATTCGCCTAATTTCTAAATTCAGCCCAAAAACATCACTTTTGAAAAACACCTCAGAAATGAAAAAGAAACACATATTCCTGTTCCCCACGGGCTGGAAAGCCGAATTCTCGCTTGATTTTCGATTCTGAGCCTACCCTGAAGAGCTAGCCCAAAGTCTAACTGCATTCGCCTTAGGACTCAATACAGCCAAAAAACATGACTTTTGACAAACACCTCAGAAATGAAAATGAAACACATATTCCTGTTCCCCATGGGCTGGAAAGCCGAATTCTCGCTTGATTTTCGATTCCGAGCCTACCCTGAAGAGCTAGCCCAAAGTCTAACAGTGCATTCGCCTTAGGACTCAATACAGCCAAAAAACATGACTTTTGACAAACACCTCAGAAATGAAAAAGAAACACATATTCCTGTTCCCCACGGGCTGGAAAGCCGAATTCTCGCTTGATTTTTGATTCCGAGCCTACCCTGAAGAGCTAGCTCACTGTCTAACACAGCATTCGCCTTATTTCTCAATTCAGCCCAAAAACATCACTTTTGACAAACACCTCAGAAATGAAAAAGAAACACATATTCCTGTTCCCCACGGGCTGGAAAGCCAAATTCTTGCTTGATTTTCGATTCCGAGCCTACCCTGAAGAGCTAGCCCAAAGTCTAACACAGCATTCGCCTTAGGACTCAATACAGCCAAAAATATGACTTTTGACAAACACCTCAGAAATGAAAATGAAACACATATTCCTGTTCCCCACAGGCCGGAAAGCCAAATTCTCGCTTGATTTTTGATTCCGACCTTTTCCTGAAGAGCTAGCCCAAGGTCTAACACAGCATTCGCCTAATTTCTAAATTCAGCCCAAAAACATCACTTTTGAAAAACACCTCAGAAATGAAAAAGAAACACATATTCCTGTTCCCCATGGGCTGGAAAGCCGAATTCTCACTTGATTTTCGATTCTGAGCCTACCCTGAAGAGCTAGCCCAAAGTCTAACAGTGCATTCGCCTTAGGACTCAATACAGCCAAAAAACATGACTTTTGACAAACACCTCAGAAATGAAAATGAAACACATATTCCTGTTCCCCACGGGCTGGAAAGCCGAATTCTCGCTTGATTTTCGATTCCGAGCCTACCCTGAAGAGCTAGCTCACGGTCTAACAAAGCATTCGCCTTATTTCTCAATTCAGCCCAAAAACATCACTTTTGACAAACACCTCAGAAATGAAAAAGAAACACATATTCCTGTTCCCCACGGGCTGGAAAGCCAAATTCTTGCTTGATTTTCGATTCCGAGCCTACCCTGAAGAGCTAGCCCAAGGTCTAACACAGCATTCGCCTAATTTCTAAATTCAGCCCAAAAACATCACTTTTGAAAAACACCTCAGAAATGAAAAAGAAACACATATTCCTGTTCCCCACGGGCTGGAAAGCCGAATTCTCGCTTGATTTTCGATTCTGAGCCTACCCTGAAGAGCTAGCCCAAAGTCTAACTGCATTCGCCTTAGGACTCAATACAGCCAAAAAACATGACTTTTGACAAACACCTCAGAAATGAAAATGAAACACATATTCCTGTTCCCCATGGGCTGGAAAGCCGAATTCTCGCTTGATTTTCGATTCCGAGCCTACCCTGAAGAGCTAGCCCAAAGTCTAACAGTGCATTCGCCTTAGGACTCAATACAGCCAAAAAACATGACTTTTGACAAACACCTCAGAAATGAAAATGAAACACATATTCCTGTTCCCCACGGGCTGGAAAGCCGAATTCTCGCTTGATTTTCGATTCCGAGCCTACCCTGAAGAGCTAGCTCACGGTCTAACACAGCATTCGCCTTATTTCTCAATTCAGCCCAAAAACATCACTTTTGACAAACACCTCAGAAATGAAAAAGAAACACATATTCCTGTTCCCCACGGGCTGGAAAGCCAAATTCTTGCTTGATTTTCGATTCCGAGCCTACCCTGAAGAGCTAGCTCACGGTCAAACACAGCATTCGCCTAATTTCTAAATTCAGCCCAAAAACATCACTTTTGAAAAACACCTCAGAAATGAAAAAGAAACACATATTCCTGTTCCCCACGGGCTGGAAAGCCGAATTCTCGCTTGATTTTCGATTCTGAGCCTACCCTGAAGAGCTAGCCCAAAGTCTAACTGCATTCGCCTTAGGACTCAATACAGCCAAAAAACATGACTTTTGACAAACACCTCAGAAATGAAAATGAAACACATATTCCTGTTCCCCATGGGCTGGAAAGCCGAATTCTCGCTTGATTTTCGATTCCGAGCCTACCCTGAAGAGCTAGCCCAAAGTCTAACAGTGCATTCGCCTTAGGACTCAATACAGCCAAAAAACATGACTTTTGACAAACACCTCAGAAATGAAAATGAAACACATATTCCTGTTCCCCACGGGCTGGAAAGCCGAATTCTCGCTTGATTTTCGATTCCGAGCCTACCCTGAAGAGCTAGCTCACGGTCAAACACAGCATTCGCCTTATTTCTCAATTCAGCCCAAAAACATCACTTTTGACAAACACCTCAGAAATGAAAAAGAAACACATATTCCTGTTCCCCACGGGCTGGAAAGCCAAATTCTTGCTTGATTTTCGATTCTGAGCCTACCCTGAAGAGCTAGCCCAAAGTCTAACACAGCATTCGCCTTAGGACTCAATACAGCCAAAAATATGACTTTTGACAAACACCTCAGAAATGAAAATGAAACACATATTCCTGTTCCCCACAGGCCGGAAAGCCAAATTCTCGCTTGATTTTTGATTCCGACCTTTTCCTGAAGAGCTAGCTCACGGTCTAACACAGCATTCGCCTAATTTCTAAATTCAGCCCAAAAACATCACTTTTGAAAAACACCTCAGAAATGAAAAAGAAACACATATTCCTGTTCCCCACAGGCTGGAAAGCCAAATTCTTGCTTGATTTTCGATTCCGAGCCTACCCTGAAGAGCTAGCCCAAAGTCTAACACAGCATTCGCCTTAGGACTCAATACAGCCAAAAATATGACTTTTGACAAACACCTCAGAAATGAAAATGAAACACATATTCCTGTTCCCCACAGGCCGGAAAGCCAAATTCTCGCTTGATTTTTGATTCCGACCTTTTCCTGAAGAGCTAGCCCAAGGTCTAACACAGCATTCGCCTAATTTCTAAATTCAGCCCAAAAACATCACTTTTGAAAAACACCTCAGAAATGAAAAAGAAACACATATTCCTGTTCCCCACGGGCTGGAAAGCCGAATTCTCGCTTGATTTTCGATTCTGAGCCTACCCTGAAGAGCTAGCCCAAAGTCTAACTGCATTCGCCTTAGGACTCAATACAGCCAAAAAACATGACTTTTGACAAACACCTCAGAAATGAAAATGAAACACATATTCCTGTTCCCCGAAGGCTGGAAAGCCGAATTCTCGCTTGATTTTCGATTCCGAGCCTACCCTGAAGAGCTAGCTCACGGTCTAACACAGCATTCGCCTTATTTCTCAATTCAGCCCAAAAACATCACTTTTGACAAACACCTCAGAAATGAAAAAGAAACACATATTCCTGTTCCCCACGGGCTGGAAAGCCAAATTCTTGCTTGATTTTCGATTCCGAGCCTACCCTGAAGAGCTAGCCCAAAGTCTAACACAGCATTCGCCTTAGGACTCAATACAGCCAAAAATATGACTTTTGACAAACACCTCAGAAATGAAAATGAAACACATATTCCTGTTCCCCACAGGCCGGAAAGCAAAATTCTCGCTTGATTTTTGATTCCGACCTTTTCCTGAAGAGCTAGCCCAAGGTCTAACACAGCATTCGCCTAATTTCTAAATTCAGCCCAAAAACATCACTTTTGAAAAACACCTCAGAAATGAAAAAGAAACACATATTCCTGTTCCCCACGGGCTGGAAAGCCGAATTCTCATTTGATTTTCGATTCTGAGCCTACCCTGAAGAGCTAGCCCAAAGTCTAACTGCATTCGCCTTAGGACTCAATACAGCCAAAAAACATGACTTTTGACAAACACCTCAGAAATGAAAATGAAACACATATACCTGTTCCCCACGGGCTGGAAAGCCGAATTCTCGCTTGATTTTCGATTCCGAGCCTACCCTGAAGAGCTAGCTCACGGTCTAACACAGCATTCGCCTTATTTCTCAATTCAGCCCAAAAACATCACTTTTGAAAAACACCTCAGAAATGAAAAAGAAACACATATTCCTGTTCCCCACAGGCCGGAAAGCCAAATTCTCGCTTGATTTTTGATTCCGACCTTTTCCTGAAGAGCTAGCCCAAGGTCTAACACAGCATTCGCCTAATTTCTAAATTCAGCCCAAAAACATCACTTTTGAAAAACACCTCAGAAATGAAAAAGAAAAACATATTCCTGTTCCCCACGGGCTGGAAAGCCGAATTCTCGCTTGATTTTCGATTCTGAGCCTACCCTGAAGAGCTAGCCCAAAGTCTAACTGCATTCGCCTTAGGACTCAATACAGCCAAAAAACATGACTTTTGACAAACACCTCAGAAATGAAAATGAAACACATATTCCTGTTCCCCATGGGCTGGAAAGCCGAATTCTCGCTTGATTTTCGATTCCGAGCCTACCCTGAAGAGCTAGCCCAAAGTCTAACAGTGCATTCGCCTTAGGACTCAATACAGCCAAAAAACATGACTTTTGACAAACACCTCAGAAATGAAAATGAAACACATATTCCTGTTCCCCACGGGCTGGAAAGCCGAATTCTCGCTTGATTTTCGATTCCGAGCCTACCCTGAAGAGCTAGCTCACTGTCTAACACAGCATTCGCCTTATTTCTCAATTCAGCCCAAAAACATCACTTTTGACAAACACCTCAGAAATGAAAAAGAAACACATATTCCTGTTCCCCACTGGCTGGAAAGCCAAATTCTTGCTTGATTTTCGATTCCGAGCCTACCCTGAAGAGCTAGCCCAAAGTCTAACACAGCATTCGCCTTAGGACTCAATACAGCCAAAAATATGACTTTTGACAAACACCTCAGAAATGAAAATGAAACACATATTCCTGTTCCCCACAGGCCGGAAAGCCAAATTCTCGCTTGATTTTTGATTCCGACCTTTTCCTGAAGAGCTAGCCCAAGGTCTAACACAGCATTCGCCTAATTTCTAAATTCAGCCCAAAAACATCACTTTTGAAAAACACCTCAGAAATGAAAAAGAAACACATATTCCTGTTCCCCACGGGCTGGAAAGCCGAATTCTCGCTTGATTTTCGATTCTGAGCCTACCCTGAAGAGCTAGCCCAAAGTCTAACTGCATTCGCCTTAGGACTCAATACAGCCAAAAAACATGACTTTTGACAAACACCTCAGAAATGAAAATGAAACACATATTCCTGTTCCCCACGGGCTGGAAAGCCGAATTCTCGCTTGATTTTTGATTCCGAGCCTACCCTGAAGAGCTAGCTCACGGTCTAACACAGCATTCGCCTTATTTCTCAATTCAGCCCAAAAACATCACTTTTGACAAACACCTCAGAAATGAAAAAGAAACACATATTCCTGTTCCCCACGGGCTGGAAAGCCAAATTCTTGCTTGATTTTCGATTCCGAGCCTACCCTGAAGAGCTAGCCCAAAGTCTAACACAGCATTCGCCTTAGGACTCAATACAGCCAAAAATATGACTTTTGACAAACACCTCAGAAATGAAAATGAAACACATATTCCTGTTCCCCACATGCCGGAAAGCCAAATTCTCGCTTGATTTTTGATTCCGACCTTTTCCTGAAGAGCTAGCCCAAGGTCTAACACAGCATTCGCCTAATTTCTAAATTCAGCCCAAAAACATCACTTTTGAAAAACACCTCAGAAATGAAAAAGAAACACATATTCCTGTTCCCCACGGGCTGGAAAGCCGAATTCTCATTTGATTTTCGATTCTGAGCCTACCCTGAAGAGCTAGCCCAAAGTCTAACTGCATTCGCCTTAGGACTCAATACAGCCAAAAAACATGACTTTTGACAAACACCTCAGAAATGAAAATGAAACACATATACCTGTTCCCCACGGGCTGGAAAGCCGAATTCTCGCTTGATTTTCGATTCCGAGCCTACCCTGAAGAGCTAGCTCACGGTCTAACACAGCATTCGCCTTATTTCTCAATTCAGCCCAAAAACATCACTTTTGAAAAACACCTCAGAAATGAAAAAGAAACACATATTCCTGTTCCCCACAGGCCGGAAAGCCAAATTCTCGCTTGATTTTTGATTCCGACCTTTTCCTGAAGAGCTAGCCCAAGGTCTAACACAGCATTCGCCTAATTTCTAAATTCAGCCCAAAAACATCACTTTTGAAAAACACCTCAGAAATGAAAAAGAAAAACATATTCCTGTTCCCCACGGGCTGGAAAGCCGAATTCTCGCTTGATTTTCGATTCTGAGCCTACCCTGAAGAGCTAGCCCAAAGTCTAACTGCATTCGCCTTAGGACTCAATACAGCCAAAAAACATGACTTTTGACAAACACCTCAGAAATGAAAATGAAACACATATTCCTGTTCCCCATGGGCTGGAAAGCCGAATTCTCGCTTGATTTTCGATTCCGAGCCTACCCTGAAGAGCTAGCCCAAAGTCTAACAGTGCATTCGCCTTAGGACTCAATACAGCCAAAAAACATGACTTTTGACAAACACCTCAGAAATGAAAATGAAACACATATTCCTGTTCCCCACGGGCTGGAAAGCCGAATTCTCGCTTGATTTTCGATTCCGAGCCTACCCTGAAGAGCTAGCTCACGGTCTAACACAGCATTCGCCTTATTTCTCAATTCAGCCCAAAAACATCACTTTTGACAAACACCTCAGAAATGAAAAAGAAACACATATTCCTGTTCCCCACTGGCTGGAAAGCCAAATTCTTGCTTGATTTTCGATTCCGAGCCTACCCTGAAGAGCTAGCCCAAAGTCTAACACAGCATTCGCCTTAGGACTCAATACAGCCAAAAATATGACTTTTGACAAACACCTCAGAAATGAAAATGAAACACATATTCCTGTTCCCCACAGGCCGGAAAGCCAAATTCTCGCTTGATTTTTGATTCCGACCTTTTCCTGAAGAGCTAGCCCAAGGTCTAACACAGCATTCGCCTAATTTCTAAATTCAGCCCAAAAACATCACTTTTGAAAAACACCTCAGAAATGAAAAAGAAACACATATTCCTGTTCCCCACGGGCTGGAAAGCCGAATTCTCGCTTGATTTTCGATTCTGAGCCTACCCTGAAGAGCTAGCCCAAAGTCTAACTGCATTCGCCTTAGGACTCAATACAGCCAAAAAACATGACTTTTGACAAACACCTCAGAAATGAAAATGAAACACATATTCCTGTTCCCCACGGGCTGGAAAGCCGAATTCTCGCTTGATTTTTGATTCCGAGCCTACCCTGAAGAGCTAGCTCACGGTCTAACACAGCATTCGCCTTATTTCTCAATTCAGCCCAAAAACATCACTTTTGACAAACACCTCAGAAATGAAAAAGAAACACATATTCCTGTTCCCCACGGGCTGGAAAGCCAAATTCTTGCTTGATTTTCGATTCCGAGCCTACCCTGAAGAGCTAGCCCAAAGTCTAACACAGCATTCGCCTTAGGACTCAATACAGCCAAAAATATGACTTTTGACAAACACCTCAGAAATGAAAATGAAACACATATTCCTGTTCCCCACATGCCGGAAAGCCAAATTCTCGCTTGATTTTTGATTCCGACCTTTTCCTGAAGAGCTAGCCCAAGGTCTAACACAGCATTCGCCTAATTTCTAAATTCAGCCCAAAAACATCACTTTTGAAAAACACCTCAGAAATGAAAAAGAAACACATATTCCTGTTCCCCACGGGCTGGAAAGCCGAATTCTCGCTTGATTTTCGATTCTGAGCCTACCCTGAAGAGCTAGCCCAAAGTCTAACTGCATTCGCCTTAGGACTCAATACAGCCAAAAAACATGACTTTTGACAAACACCTCAGAGATGAAAATGAAACACATATTCCTGTTCCCCATGGGCTGGAAAGCCGAATTCTCGCTTGATTTTCGATTCCGAGCCTACCCTGAAGAGGTAGCCCAAAGTCTAACAGTGCATTCGCCTTAGGACTCAATACAGCCAAAAAACATGACTTTTGACAAACACCTCAGAAATGAAAATGAAACACATATTCCTGTTCCCCACGGGCTGGAAAGCCGAATTCTCGCTTGATTTTCGATTCCGAGCCTACCCTGAAGAGCTAGCTCACGGTCTAACACAGCATTCGCCTTATTTCTCAATTCAGCCCAAAAACATCACTTTTGACAAACACCTCAGAAATGAAAAAGAAACACATATTCCTGTTCCCCACGGGCTGGAAAGCCAAATTCTTGCTTGATTTTCGATTCCGAGCCTACCCTGAAGAGCTAGCCCAAAGTCTAACACAGCATTCGCCTTAGGACTCAATACAGCCAAAAATATGACTTTTGACAAACACCTCAGAAATGAAAATGAAACACATATTCCTGTTCCCCACAGACCGGAAAGCCAAATTCTCGCTTGATTTTTGATTCCGACCTTTTCCTGAAGAGCTAGCCCAAGGTCTAACACAGCATTCGCCTAATTTCTAAATTCAGCCCAAAAACATCACTTTTGAAAAACACCTCAGAAATGAAAAAGAAACACATATTCCTGTTCCCCACGGGCTGGAAAGCCGAATTCTCGCTTGATTTTCGATTCTGAGCCTACCCTGAAGAGCTAGCCCAAAGTCTAACTGCATTCGCCTTAGGACTCAATACAGCCAAAAAACATGACTTTTGACAAACACCTCAGAAATGAAAATGAAACACATATTCCTGTTCCCCATGGGCTGGAAAGCCGAATTCTCGCTTGATTTTCGATTCCGAGCCTACCCTGAAGAGCTAGCTCACGGTCTAACACAGCATTCGCCTTATTTCTCAATTCAGCCCAAAAACATCACTTTTGACAAACACCTCAGAAATGAAAAAGAAACACATATTCCTGTTCCCCACGGGCTGGAAAGCCAAATTCTTGCTTGATTTTCGATTCCGAGCCTACCCTGAAGAGCTAGCCCAAAGTCTAACTGCATTCGCCTTAGGACTCAATACAGCCAAAAAACATGACTTTTGACAAACACCTCAGAAATGAAAATGAAACACATATTCCTGTTCCCCATGGGCTGGAAAGCTGAATTCTCGCTTGATTTTCGATTCCGAGCCTACCCTGAAGAGCTAGCCCAAAGTCTAACAGTGCATTCGCCTTAGGACTCAATACAGCCAAAAAACATGACTTTTGACAAACACCTCAGAAATGAAAATGAAACACATATTCCTGTTCCCCACGGGCTGGAAAGCCGAATTCCTCGCTTGATTTTCGATTCCGAGCCTACCCTGAAGAGCTAGCTCACGGTCTAACACAGCATTCGCCTTATTTCTCAATTCAGCCCAAAAACATCACTTTTGACAAACACCTCAGAAATGAAAAAGAAACACATATTCCTGTTCCCCACGGGCTGGAAAGCCAAATTCTTGCTTGATTTTCGATTCCGAGCCTACCCTGAAGAGCTAGCCCAAAGTCTAACACAGCATTCGCCTTAGGACTCAATACAGCCAAAAATATGACTTTTGACAAACACCTCAGAAATGAAAATGAAACACATATTCCTGTTCCCCACAGGCCGGAAAGCCAAATTCTCGCTTGATTTTTGATTCCGACCTTTTCCTGAAGAGCTAGCCCAAGGTCTAACACAGCATTCGCCTAATTTCTAAATTCAGCCCAAAAACATCACTTTTGAAAAACACCTCAGAAATGAAAAAGAAACACATATTCCTGTTCCCCACAGGCTGGAAAGCCAAATTCTTGCTTGATTTTCGATTCCGAGCCTACCCTGAAGAGCTAGCCCAAAGTCTAACACAGCATTCGCCTTAGGACTCAATACAGCCAAAAATATGACTTTTGACAAACACCTCAGAAATGAAAATGAAACACATATTCCTGTTCCCCACAGGCCGGAAAGCCAAATTCTCGCTTGATTTTTGATTCCGACCTTTTCCTGAAGAGCTAGCCCAAGGTCTAACACAGCATTCGCCTAATTTCTAAATTCAGCCCAAAAACATCACTTTTGAAAAACACCTCAGAAATGAAAAAGAAACACATATTCCTGTTCCCCACGGGCTGGAAAGCCGAATTCTCGCTTGATTTTCGATTCTGAGCCTACCCTGAAGAGCTAGCCCAAAGTCTAACTGCATTCGCCTTAGGACTCAATACAGCCAAAAAACATGACTTTTGACAAACACCTCAGAAATGAAAATGAAACACATATTCCTGTTCCCCACGGGCTGGAAAGCCGAATTCTCGCTTGATTTTCGATTCCGAGCCTACCCTGAAGAGCTAGCTCACGGTCTAACACAGCATTCGCCTTATTTCTCAATTCAGCCCAAAAACATCACTTTTGACAAACACCTCAGAAATGAAAAAGAAACACATATTCCTGTTCCCCACGGGCTGGAAAGCCAAATTCTTGCTTGATTTTCGATTCCGAGCCTACCCTGAAGAGCTAGCCCAAAGTCTAACACAGCATTCGCCTTAGGACTCAATACAGCCAAAAATATGACTTTTGACAAACACCTCAGAAATGAAAATGAAACACATATTCCTGTTCCCCACAGGCCGGAAAGCCAAATTCTCGCTTGATTTTTGATTCCGACCTTTTCCTGAAGAGCTAGCCCA
Source organism: Diadophis punctatus similis (assembly GCA_023053685.1). Taxonomy (NCBI): domain Eukaryota; kingdom Metazoa; phylum Chordata; class Lepidosauria; order Squamata; family Dipsadidae; genus Diadophis; species Diadophis punctatus. The sequence continues at coordinate 16,695 of JALIGW010000424.1, read as the reverse complement.
AGGTCTAACACAGCATTCGCCTAATTTCTAAATTCAGCCCAAAAACATCACTTTTGAAAAACACCTCAGAAATGAAAAAGAAACACATATTCCTGTTCCCCACGGGCTGGAAAGCCGAATTCTCGCTTGATTTTCGATTCTGAGCCTACCCTGAAGAGCTAGCCCAAAGTCTAACTGCATTCGCCTTAGGACTCAATACAGCCAAAAAACATGACTTTTGACAAACACCTCAGAAATGAAAATGAAACACAGATTCCTGTTCCCCATGGGCTGGAAAGCTGAATTCTCGCTTGATTTTCGATTCCGAGCCTACCCTGAAGAGCTAGCCCAAAGTCTAACAGTGCATTCGCCTTAGGACTCAATACAGCCAAAAAACATGACTTTTGACAAACACCTCAGAAATGAAAATGAAACACATATTCCTGTTCCCCACGGGCTGGAAAGCCGAATTCTCGCTTGATTTTTGATTCCGAGCCTACCCTGAAGAGCTAGCTCACGGTCTAACACAGCATTCGCCTTATTTCTCAATTCAGCCCAAAAACATCACTTTTGACAAACACCTCAGAAATGAAAAAGAAACACATATTCCTGTTCCCCACGGGCTGGAAAGCCAAATTCTTGCTTGATTTTCGATTCCGAGCCTACCCTGAAGAGCTAGCCCAAAGTCTAACACAGCATTCGCCTTAGGACTCAATACAGCCAAAAATATGACTTTTGACAAACACCTCAGAAATGAAAATGAAACACATATTCCTGTTCCCCACAGGCCGGAAAGCCAAATTCTCGCTTGATTTTTGATTCCGACCTTTTCCTGAAGAGCTAGCCCAAGGTCTAACACAGCATTCGCCTAATTTCTAAATTCAGCCCAAAAACATCACTTTTGAAAAACACCTCAGAAATGAAAAAGAAACACATATTCCTGTTCCCCACGGGCTGGAAAGCCGAATTCTCGCTTGATTTTCGATTCTGAGCCTACCCTGAAGAGCTAGCCCAAAGTCTAACTGCATTCGCCTTAGGACTCAATACAGCCAAAAAACATGACTTTTGACAAACACCTCAGAAATGAAAATGAAACACATATTCCTGTTCCCCATGGGCTGGAAAGCCGAATTCTCGCTTGATTTTCGATTCCGAGCCTACCCTGAAGAGGTAGCCCAAAGTCTAACAGTGCATTCGCCTTAGGACTCAATACAGCCAAAAAACATGACTTTTGACAAACACCTCAGAAATGAAAATGAAACACATATTCCTGTTCCCCACGGGCTGGAAAGCCGAATTCTCGCTTGATTTTCGATTCCGAGCCTACCCTGAAGAGCTAGCTCACGGTCTAACACAGCATTCGCCTTATTTCTCAATTCAGCCCAAAAACATCACTTTTGACAAACACCTCAGAAATGAAAAAGAAACACATATTCCTGTTCCCCACGGGCTGGAAAGCCAAATTCTTGCTTGATTTTCGATTCCGAGCCTACCCTGAAGAGCTAGCCCAAAGTCTAACACAGCATTCGCCTTAGGACTCAATACAGCCAAAAATATGACTTTTGACAAACACCTCAGAAATGAAAATGAAACACATATTCCTGTTCCCCACAGACCGGAAAGCCAAATTCTCGCTTGATTTTTGATTCCGACCTTTTCCTGAAGAGCTAGCCCAAGGTCTAACACAGCATTCGCCTAATTTCTAAATTCAGCCCAAAAACATCACTTTTGAAAAACACCTCAGAAATGAAAAAGAAACACATATTCCTGTTCCCCACGGGCTGGAAAGCCGAATTCTCGCTTGATTTTCGATTCTGAGCCTACCCTGAAGAGCTAGCCCAAAGTCTAACTGCATTCGCCTTAGGACTCAATACAGCCAAAAAACATGACTTTTGACAAACACCTCAGAAATGAAAATGAAACACATATTCCTGTTCCCCATGGGCTGGAAAGCCGAATTCTCGCTTGATTTTCGATTCCGAGCCTACCCTGAAGAGCTAGCTCACGGTCTAACACAGCATTCGCCTTATTTCTCAATTCAGCCCAAAAACATCACTTTTGACAAACACCTCAGAAATGAAAAAGAAACACATATTCCTGTTCCCCACGGGCTGGAAAGCCAAATTCTTGCTTGATTTTCGATTCCGAGCCTACCCTGAAGAGCTAGCCCAAAGTCTAACTGCATTCGCCTTAGGACTCAATACAGCCAAAAAACATGACTTTTGACAAACACCTCAGAAATGAAAATGAAACACATATTCCTGTTCCCCATGGGCTGGAAAGCTGAATTCTCGCTTGATTTTCGATTCCGAGCCTACCCTGAAGAGCTAGCCCAAAGTCTAACAGTGCATTCGCCTTAGGACTCAATACAGCCAAAAAACATGACTTTTGACAAACACCTCAGAAATGAAAATGAAACACATATTCCTGTTCCCCACGGGCTGGAAAGCCGAATTCTCGCTTGATTTTCGATTCCGAGCCTACCCTGAAGAGCTAGCTCACGGTCTAACACAGCATTCGCCTTATTTCTCAATTCAGCCCAAAAACATCACTTTTGACAAACACCTCAGAAATGAAAAAGAAACACATATTCCTTTTCCCCACGGGCTGGAAAGCCAAATTCTTGCTTGATTTTCGATTCCGAGCCTACCCTGAAGAGCTAGCCCAAAGTCTAACACAGCATTCGCCTTAGGACTCAATACAGCCAAAAATATGACTTTTGACAAACACCTCAGAAATGAAAATGAAACACATATTCCTGTTCCCCACAGGCCGGAAAGCCAAATTCTCGCTTGATTTTTGATTCCGACCTTTTCCTGAAGAGCTAGCCCAAGGTCTAACACAGCATTCGCCTAATTTCTAAATTCAGCCCAAAAACATCACTTTTGAAAAACACCTCAGAAATGAAAAAGAAACACATATTCCTGTTCCCCACGGGCTGGAAAGCCGAATTCTCGCTTGATTTTCGATTCCGAGCCTACCCTGAAGAGCTAGCTCACGGTCTAACACAGCATTCGCCTTATTTCTCAATTCAGCCCAAAAACATCACTTTTGACAAACACCTCAGAAATGAAAAAGAAACACATATTCCTGTTCCCCACAGGCCGGAAAGCCAAATTCTCGCTTGATTTTTGATTCCGACCTTTTCCTGAAGAGCTAGCCCAAGGTCTAACACAGCATTCGCCTAATTTCTAAATTCAGCCCAAAAACATCACTTTTGAAAAACACCTCAGAAATGAAAAAGAAACACATATTCCTGTTCCCCACGGGCTGGAAAGCCGAATTCTCGCTTGATTTTCGATTCTGAGCCTACCCTGAAGAGCTAGCCCAAAGTCTAACTGCATTCGCCTTAGGACTCAATACAGCCAAAAAACATGACTTTTGACAAACACCTCAGAAATGAAAATGAAACACATATTCCTGTTCCCCATGGGCTGGAAAGCCGAATTCTCGCTTGATTTTCGATTCCGAGCCTACCCTGAAGAGCTAGCCCAAAGTCTAACAGTGCATTCGCCTTAGGACTCAATACAGCCAAAAAACATGACTTTTGACAAACACCTCAGAAATGAAAATGAAACACATATTCCTGTTCCCCACGGGCTGGAAAGCCGAATTCTCGCTTGATTTTCGATTCCGAGCCTACCCTGAAGAGCTAGCTCACGGTCTAACACAGCATTCGCCTTATTTCTCAATTCAGCCCAAAAACATCACTTTTGACAAACACCTCAGAAATGAAAAAGAAACACATATTCCTGTTCCCCACAGGCCGGAAAGCCAAATTCTCGCTTGATTTTTGATTCCGACCTTTTCCTGAAGAGCTAGCCCAAGGTCTAACACAGCATTCGCCTAATTTCTAAATTCAGCCCAAAAACATCACTTTTGAAAAACACCTCAGAAATGAAAAAGAAACACATATTCCTGTTCCCCACGGGCTGGAAAGCCGAATTCTCGCTTGATTTTCGATTCTGAGCCTACCCTGAAGAGCTAGCCCAAAGTCTAACTGCATTCGCCTTAGGACTCAATACAGCCAAAAAACATGACTTTTGACAAACACCTCAGAAATGAAAATGAAACACATATTCCTGTTCCCCATGGGCTGGAAAGCCGAATTCTCGCTTGATTTTCGATTCCGAGCCTACCCTGAAGAGCTAGCCCAAAGTCTAACAGTGCATTCGCCTTAGGACTCAATACAGCCAAAAAACATGACTTTTGACAAACACCTCAGAAATGAAAATGAAACACATATTCCTGTTCCCCACGGGCTGGAAAGCCGAATTCTCACTTGATTTTCGATTCCGAGCCTACCCTGAAGAGCTAGCTCACGGTCTAACACAGCATTCGCCTTATTTCTCAATTCAGCCCAAAAACATCACTTTTGACAAACACCTCAGAAATGAAAAAGAAACACATATTCCTGTTCCCCACTGGCTGGAAAGCCAAATTCTTGCTTGATTTTCGATTCCGAGCCTACCCTGAAGAGCTAGCCCAAAGTCTAACACAGCATTCGCCTTAGGACTCAATACAGCCAAAAATATGACTTTTGACAAACACCTCAGAAATGAAAATGAAACACATATTCCTGTTCCCCACAGGCCGGAAAGCCAAATTCTCGCTTGATTTTTGATTCCGACCTTTTCCTGAAGAGCTAGCCCAAGGTCTAACACAGCATTCGCCTAATTTCTAAATTCAGCCCAAAAACATTACTTTTGAAAAACACCTCAGAAATGAAAAAGAAACACATATTCCTGTTCCCCACGGGCTGGAAAGCCGAATTCTCGCTTGATTTTCGATTCTGAGCCTACCCTGAAGAGCTAGCCCAAAGTCTAACTGCATTCGCCTTAGGACTCAATACAGCCAAAAAACATGACTTTTGACAAACACCTCAGAAATGAAAATGAAACACATATTCCTGTTCCCCATGGGCTGGAAAGCCGAATTCTCGCTTGATTTTCGATTCCGAGCCTACCCTGAAGAGGTAGCCCAAAGTCTAACAGTGCATTCGCCTTAGGACTCAATACAGCCAAAAAACATGACTTTTGACAAACACCTCAGAAATGAAAATGAAACACATATTCCTGTTCCCCACGGGCTGGAAAGCCGAATTCTCGCTTGATTTTCGATTCCGAGCCTACCCTGAAGAGCTAGCTCACGGTCTAACACAGCATTCGCCTTATTTCTCAATTCAGCCCAAAAACATCACTTTTGACAAACACCTCAGAAATGAAAAAGAAACACATATTCCTGTTCCCCACGGGCTGGAAAGCCAAATTCTTGCTTGATTTTCGATTCCGAGCCTACCCTGAAGAGCTAGCCCAAAGTCTAACACAGCATTCGCCTTAGGACTCAATACAGCCAAAAATATGACTTTTGACAAACACCTCAGAAATGAAAATGAAACACATATTCCTGTTCCCCACAGACCGGAAAGCCAAATTCTCGCTTGATTTTTGATTCCGACCTTTTCCTGAAGAGCTAGCCCAAGGTCTAACACAGCATTCGCCTAATTTCTAAATTCAGCCCAAAAACATCACTTTTGAAAAACACCTCAGAAATGAAAAAGAAACACATATTCCTGTTCCCCACGGGCTGGAAAGCCGAATTCTCGCTTGATTTTCGATTCTGAGCCTACCCTGAAGAGCTAGCCCAAAGTCTAACTGCATTCGCCTTAGGACTCAATACAGCCAAAAAACATGACTTTTGACAAACACCTCAGAAATGAAAATGAAACACATATTCCTGTTCCCCATGGGCTGGAAAGCCGAATTCTCGCTTGATTTTCGATTCCGAGCCTACCCTGAAGAGCTAGCTCACGGTCTAACACAGCATTCGCCTTATTTCTCAATTCAGCCCAAAAACATCACTTTTGACAAACACCTCAGAAATGAAAAAGAAACACATATTCCTGTTCCCCACGGGCTGGAAAGCCAAATTCTTGCTTGATTTTCGATTCCGAGCCTACCCTGAAGAGCTAGCCCAAAGTCTAACTGCATTCGCCTTAGGACTCAATACAGCCAAAAAACATGACTTTTGACAAACACCTCAGAAATGAAAATGAAACACATATTCCTGTTCCCCATGGGCTGGAAAGCTGAATTCTCGCTTGATTTTCGATTCCGAGCCTACCCTGAAGAGCTAGCCCAAAGTCTAACAGTGCATTCGCCTTAGGACTCAATACAGCCAAAAAACATGACTTTTGACAAACACCTCAGAAATGAAAATGAAACACATATTCCTGTTCCCCACGGGCTGGAAAGCCGAATTCTCGCTTGATTTTCGATTCCGAGCCTACCCTGAAGAGCTAGCTCACGGTCTAACACAGCATTCGCCTTATTTCTCAATTCAGCCCAAAAACATCACTTTTGACAAACACCTCAGAAATGAAAAAGAAACACATATTCCTTTTCCCCACGGGCTGGAAAGCCAAATTCTTGCTTGATTTTCGATTCCGAGCCTACCCTGAAGAGCTAGCCCAAAGTCTAACACAGCATTCGCCTTAGGACTCAATACAGCCAAAAATATGACTTTTGACAAACACCTCAGAAATGAAAATGAAACACATATTCCTGTTCCCCACAGGCCGGAAAGCCAAATTCTCGCTTGATTTTTGATTCCGACCTTTTCCTGAAGAGCTAGCCCAAGGTCTAACACAGCATTCGCCTAATTTCTAAATTCAGCCCAAAAACATCACTTTTGAAAAACACCTCAGAAATGAAAAAGAAACACATATTCCTGTTCCCCACGGGCTGGAAAGCCGAATTCTCGCTTGATTTTCGATTCCGAGCCTACCCTGAAGAGCTAGCTCACGGTCTAACACAGCATTCGCCTTATTTCTCAATTCAGCCCAAAAACATCACTTTTGACAAACACCTCAGAAATGAAAAAGAAACACATATTCCTGTTCCCCACGGGCTGGAAAGCCAAATTCTTGCTTGATTTTCGATTCCGAGCCTACCCTGAAGAGCTAGCCCAAAGTCTAACACAGCATTCGCCTTAGGACTCAATACAGCCAAAAATATGACTTTTGACAAACACCTCAGAAATGAAAATGAAACACATATTCCTGTTCCCCACAGGCCGGAAAGCCAAATTCTCGCTTGATTTTTGATTCCGACCTTTTCCTGAAGAGCTAGCCCAAGGTCTAACACAGCATTCGCCTAATTTCTAAATTCAGCCCAAAAACATCACTTTTGAAAAACACCTCAGAAATGAAAAAGAAACACATATTCCTGTTCCCCACGGGCTGGAAAGCTGAATTCTCGCTTGATTTTCGATTCTGAGCCTACCCTGAAGAGCTAGCCCAAAGTCTAACTGCATTCGCCTTAGGACTCAATACAGCCAAAAAACATGACTTTTGACAAACACCTCAGAAATGAAAATGAAACACATATTCCTGTTCCCCATGGGCTGGAAAGCCGAATTCTCGCTTGATTTTCGATTCCGAGCCTACCCTGAAGAGCTAGCCCAAAGTCTAACAGTGCATTCGCCTTAGGACTCAATACAGCCAAAAAACATGACTTTTGACAAACACCTCAGAAATGAAAATGAAACACATATTCCTGTTCCCCATGGGCTGGAAAGCCGAATTCTCGCTTGATTTTCGATTCCGAGCCTACCCTGAAGAGGTAGCCCAAAGTCTAACAGTGCATTCGCCTTAGGACTCAATACAGCCAAAAAACATGACTTTTGACAAACACCTCAGAAATGAAAATGAAACACATATTCCTGTTCCCCACGGGCTGGAAAGCCGAATTCTCGCTTGATTTTCGATTCCGAGCCTACCCTGAAGAGCTAGCTCACGGTCTAACACAGCATTCGCCTTATTTCTCAATTCAGCCCAAAAACATCACTTTTGACAAACACCTCAGAAATGAAAAAGAAACACATATTCCTGTTCCCCACGGGCTGGAAAGCCAAATTCTTGCTTGATTTTCGATTCCGAGCCTACCCTGAAGAGCTAGCCCAAAGTCTAACACAGCATTCGCCTTAGGACTCAATACAGCCAAAAATATGACTTTTGACAAACACCTCAGAAATGAAAATGAAACACATATTCCTGTTCCCCACAGACCGGAAAGCCAAATTCTCGCTTGATTTTTGATTCCGACCTCTTCCTGAAGAGCTAGCCCAAGGTCTAACACAGCATTCGCCTAATTTCTAAATTCAGCCCAAAAACATCACTTTTGAAAAACACCTCAGAAATGAAAAAGAAACACATATTCCTGTTCCCCACGGGCTGGAAAGCCGAATTCTCGCTTGATTTTCGATTCTGAGCCTACCCTGAAGAGCTAGCCCAAAGTCTAACTGCATTCGCCTTAGGACTCAATACAGCCAAAAAACATGACTTTTGACAAACACCTCAGAAATGAAAATGAAACACATATTCCTGTTCCCCATGGGCTGGAAAGCCGAATTCTCGCTTGATTTTCGATTCCGAGCCTACCCTGAAGAGCTAGCTCACGGTCTAACACAGCATTCGCCTTATTTCTCAATTCAGCCCAAAAACATCACTTTTGACAAACACCTCAGAAATGAAAAAGAAACACATATTCCTGTTCCCCACGGGCTGGAAAGCCAAATTCTTGCTTGATTTTCGATTCCGAGCCTACCCTGAAGAGCTAGCCCAAAGTCTAACTGCATTCGCCTTAGGACTCAATACAGCCAAAAAACATGACTTTTGACAAACACCTCAGAAATGAAAATGAAACACATATTCCTGTTCCCCATGGGCTGGAAAGGCTGAATTCTCGCTTGATTTTCGATTCCGAGCCTACCCTGAAGAGCTAGCCCAAAGTCTAACAGTGCATTCGCCTTAGGACTCAATACAGCCAAAAAACATGACTTTTGACAAACACCTCAGAAATGAAAATGAAACACATATTCCTGTTCCCCACGGGCTGGAAAGCCGAATTCTCGCTTGATTTTCGATTCCGAGCCTACCCTGAAGAGCTAGCTCACGGTCTAACACAGCATTCGCCTTATTTCTCAATTCAGCCCAAAAACATCACTTTTGACAAACACCTCAGAAATGAAAAAGAAACACATATTCCTTTTCCCCATGGGCTGGAAAGCCAAATTCTTGCTTGATTTTCGATTCCGAGCCTACCCTGAAGAGCTAGCCCAAAGTCTAACACAGCATTCGCCTTAGGACTCAATACAGCCAAAAATATGACTTTTGACAAACACCTCAGAAATGAAAATGAAACACATATTCCTGTTCCCCACAGGCCGGAAAGCCAAATTCTCGCTTGATTTTTGATTCCGACCTTTTCCTGAAGAGCTAGCCCAAGGTCTAACACAGCATTCGCCTAATTTCTAAATTCAGCCCAAAAACATCACTTTTGAAAAACACCTCAGAAATGAAAAAGAAAACACATATTCCTGTTCCCCACGGGCTGGAAAGCCGAATTCTCGCTTGATTTTCGATTCCGAGCCTACCCTGAAGAGCTAGCTCACGGTCTAACACAGCATTCGCCTTATTTCTCAATTCAGCCCAAAAACATCACTTTTGACAAACACCTCAGAAATGAAAAAGAAACACATATTCCTGTTCCCCACGGGCTGGAAAGCCAAATTCTTGCTTGATTTTCGATTCCGAGCCTACCCTGAAGAGCTAGCCCAAAGTCTAACACAGCATTCGCCTTAGGACTCAATACAGCCAAAAATATGACTTTTGACAAACACCTCAGAAATGAAAATGAAACACATATTCCTGTTCCCCACAGGCCGGAAAGCCAAATTCTCGCTTGATTTTTGATTCCGACCTTTTCCTGAAGAGCTAGCCCAAGGTCTAACACAGCATTCGCCTAATTTCTAAATTCAGCCCAAAAACATCACTTTTGAAAAACACCTCAGAAATGAAAAAGAAACACATATTCCTGTTCCCCACGGGCTGGAAAGCTGAATTCTCGCTTGATTTTCGATTCTGAGCCTACCCTGAAGAGCTAGCCCAAAGTCTAACTGCATTCGCCTTAGGACTCAATACAGCCAAAAAACATGACTTTTGACAAACACCTCAGAAATGAAAATGAAACACATATTCCTGTTCCCCATGGGCTGGAAAGCCGAATTCTCGCTTGATTTTCGATTCCGAGCCTACCCTGAAGAGCTAGCCCAAAGTCTAACAGTGCATTCGCCTTAGGACTCAATACAGCCAAAAAACATGACTTTTGACAAACACCTCAGAAATGAAAATGAAACACATATTCCTGTTCCCCACGGGCTGGAAAGCCGAATTCTTGCTTGATTTTCGATTCCGAGCCTACCCTGAAGAGCTAGCTCACGGTCTAACACAGCATTCGCCTTATTTCTCAATTCAGCCCAAAAACATCACTTTTGACAAACACCTCAGAAATGAAAAAGAAACTCATATTCCTGTTCCCCACGGGCTGGAAAGCCAAATTCTTGCTTGATTTTCGATTCCGAGCCTACCCTGAAGAGCTAGCCCAAAGTCTAACACAGCATTCGCCTTAGGACTCAATACAGCCAAAAATATGACTTTTGACAAACACCTCAGAAATGAAAATGAAACACATATTCCTGTTCCCCACAGGCCGGAAAGCCAAATTCTCGCTTGATTTTTGATTCCGACCTTTTCCTGAAGAGCTAGCCCAAGGTCTAACACAGCATTCGCCTAATTTCTAAATTCAGCCCAAAAACATCACTTTTGAAAAACACCTCAGAAATGAAAAAGAAACACATATTCCTGTTCCCCACGGGCTGGAAAGCCGAATTCTCACTTGATTTTCGATTCTGAGCCTACCCTGAAGAGCTAGCCCAAAGTCTAACTGCATTCACCTTAGGACTCAATACAGCCAAAAAACATGACTTTTGACAAACACCTCAGAAATGAAAATGAAACACATATTCCTGTTCCCCACGGGCTGGAAAGCCAAATTCTCACTTGATTTTCGATTCCGAGCCTACCCTGAAGAGCTAGCTCACGGTCTAACACAGCATTCGCCTTATTTCTCATTTCAGCCCAAAAACATCACTTTTGACAAACACCTCAGAAATGAAAAAGAAACACATATTCCTGTTCCCCACGGGCTGGAAAGCCAAATTCTTGCTTGATTTTCGATTCCGAGCCTACCCTGAAGAGCTAGCCCAAAGTCTAACACAGCATTCGCCTTAGGACTCAATACAGCCAAAAATATGACTTTTGACAAACACCTCAGAAATGAAAATGAAACACATATTCCTGTTCCCCACAGGCCGGAAAGCCAAATTCTCGCTTGATTTTTGATTCCGACCTTTTCCTGAAGAGCTAGCCCAAGGTCTAACACAGCATTCGCCTAATTTCTAAATTCAGCCCAAAAACATCACTTTTGAAAAACACCTCAGAAATGAAAAAGAAACACATATTCCTGTTCCCCACGGGCTGGAAAGCCGAATTCTCGCTTGATTTTCGATTCTGAGCCTACCCTGAAGAGCTAGCCCAAAGTCTAACTGCATTCGCCTTAGGACTCAATACAGCCAAAAAACATGACTTTTGACAAACACCTCAGAAATGAAAATGAAACACATATTCCTGTTCCCCATGGGCTGGAAAGCCGAATTCTCGCTTGATTTTCGATTCCGAGCCTACCCTGAAGAGCTAGCCCAAAGTCTAACAGTGCATTCGCCTTAGGACTCAATACAGCCAAAAAACATGACTTTTGACAAACACCTCAGAAATGAAAATGAAACACATATTCCTGTTCCCCACGGGCTGGAAAGCCAAATTCTTGCTTGATTTTCGATTCCGAGCCTACCCTGAAGAGCTAGCCCAAAGTCTAACACAGCATTCGCCTTAGGACTCAATACAGCCAAAAATATGACTTTTGACAAACACCTCAGAAATGAAAATGAAACACATATTCCTGTTCCCCACAGGCCGGAAAGCCAAATTCTCGCTTGATTTTTGATTCCGACCTTTTCCTGAAGAGCTAGCCCAAGGTCTAACACAGCATTCGCCTAATTTCTAAATTCAGCCCAAAAACATCACTTTTGAAAAACACCTCAGAAATGAAAAAGAAACACATATTCCTGTTCCCCACGGGCTGGAAAGCCGAATTCTCGCTTGATTTTCGATTCTGAGCCAACCCTGAAGAGCTAGCCCAAAGTCTAACTGCATTCGCCTTAGGACTCAATACAGCCAAAAAACATGACTTTTGACAAACACCTCAGAAATGAAAATGAAACACATATTCCTGTTCCCCACGGGCTGGAAAGCCGAATTCTCGCTTGATTTTCGATTCTGAGCCTACCCTGAAGAGCTAGCCCAAAGTCTAACTGCATTCGCCTTAGGACTCAATACAGCCAAAAAACATGACTTTTGACAAACACCTCAGAAATGAAAATGAAACACATATTCCTGTTCCCCATGGGCTGGAAAGCCGAATTCTCGCTTGATTTTCGATTCCGAGCCTACCCTGAAGAGCTAGCCCAAAGTCTAACAGTGCATTCGCCTTAGGACTCAATACAGCCAAAAAACATGACTTTTGACAAACACCTCAGAAATGAAAATGAAACACATATTCCTGTTCCCCACGGGCTGGAAAGCCGAATTCTTGCTTGATTTTCGATTCCGAGCCTACCCTGAAGAGCTAGCTCACGGTCTAACACAGCATTCGCCTTATTTCTCAATTCAGCCCAAAAACATCACTTTTGACAAACACCTCAGAAATGAAAAAGAAACTCATATTCCTGTTCCCCACGGGCTGGAAAGCCAAATTCTTGCTTGATTTTCGATTCCGAGCCTACCCTGAAGAGCTAGCCCAAAGTCTAACACAGCATTCGCCTTAGGACTCAATACAGCCAAAAATATGACTTTTGACAAACACCTCAGAAATGAAAATGAAACACATATTCCTGTTCCCCACAGGCCGGAAAGCCAAATTCTCGCTTGATTTTTGATTCCGACCTTTTCCTGAAGAGCTAGCCCAAGGTCTAACACAGCATTCGCCTAATTTCTAAATTCAGCCCAAAAACATCACTTTTGAAAAACACCTCAGAAATGAAAAAGAAACACATATTCCTGTTCCCCACGGGCTGGAAAGCCGAATTCTCACTTGATTTTCGATTCTGAGCCTACCCTGAAGAGCTAGCCCAAAGTCTAACTGCATTCACCTTAGGACTCAATACAGCCAAAAAACATGACTTTTGACAAACACCTCAGAAATGAAAATGAAACACATATTCCTGTTCCCCACGGGCTGGAAAGCCAAATTCTCACTTGATTTTCGATTCCGAGCCTACCCTGAAGAGCTAGCTCACGGTCTAACACAGCATTCGCCTTATTTCTCATTTCAGCCCAAAAACATCACTTTTGACAAACACCTCAGAAATGAAAAAGAAACACATATTCCTGTTCCCCACGGGCTGGAAAGCCAAATTCTTGCTTGATTTTCGATTCCGAGCCTACCCTGAAGAGCTAGCCCAAAGTCTAACACAGCATTCGCCTTAGGACTCAATACAGCCAAAAATATGACTTTTGACAAACACCTCAGAAATGAAAATGAAACACATATTCCTGTTCCCCACAGGCCGGAAAGCCAAATTCTCGCTTGATTTTTGATTCCGACCTTTTCCTGAAGAGCTAGCCCAAGGTCTAACACAGCATTCGCCTAATTTCTAAATTCAGCCCAAAAACATCACTTTTGAAAAACACCTCAGAAATGAAAAAGAAACACATATTCCTGTTCCCCACGGGCTGGAAAGCCGAATTCTCGCTTGATTTTCGATTCTGAGCCTACCCTGAAGAGCTAGCCCAAAGTCTAACTGCATTCGCCTTAGGACTCAATACAGCCAAAAAACATGACTTTTGACAAACACCTCAGAAATGAAAATGAAACACATATTCCTGTTCCCCATGGGCTGGAAAGCCGAATTCTCGCTTGATTTTCGATTCCGAGCCTACCCTGAAGAGCTAGCCCAAAGTCTAACAGTGCATTCGCCTTAGGACTCAATACAGCCAAAAAACATGACTTTTGACAAACACCTCAGAAATGAAAATGAAACACATATTCCTGTTCCCCACGGGCTGGAAAGCCAAATTCTTGCTTGATTTTCGATTCCGAGCCTACCCTGAAGAGCTAGCCCAAAGTCTAACACAGCATTCGCCTTAGGACTCAATACAGCCAAAAATATGACTTTTGACAAACACCTCAGAAATGAAAATGAAACACATATTCCTGTTCCCCACAGGCCGGAAAGCCAAATTCTCGCTTGATTTTTGATTCCGACCTTTTCCTGAAGAGCTAGCCCAAGGTCTAACACAGCATTCGCCTAATTTCTAAATTCAGCCCAAAAACATCACTTTTGAAAAACACCTCAGAAATGAAAAAGAAACACATATTCCTGTTCCCCACGGGCTGGAAAGCCGAATTCTCGCTTGATTTTCGATTCTGAGCCAACCCTGAAGAGCTAGCCCAAAGTCTAACTGCATTCGCCTTAGGACTCAATACAGCCAAAAAACATGACTTTTGACAAACACCTCAGAAATGAAAATGAAACACATATTCCTGTTCCCCACGGGCTGGAAAGCCGAATTCTCGCTTGATTTTCGATTCCGAGCCTACCCTGAAGAGCTAGCTCACGGTCTAACACAGCATTCGCCTTATTTCTCAATTCAGCCCAAAAACATCACTTTTGACAAACACCTCAGAAATGAAAAAGAAACACATATTCCTGTTCCCCACGGGCTGGAAAGCCAAATTCTTGCTTGATTTTCGATTCCGAGCCTACCCTGAAGAGCTAGCCCAAAGTCTAACACAGCATTCGCCTTAGGACTCAATACAGCCAAAATTATGACTTTTGACAAACACCTCAGAAATGAAAATGAAACACATATTCCTGTTCCCCACAGGCCGGAAAGCCAAATTCTCGCTTGATTTTTGATTCCGACCTTTTCCTGAAGAGCTAGCCCAAGGTCTAACACAGCATTCGCCTAATTTCTAAATTCAGCCCAAAAACATGACTTTTGACAAACACCTCAGAAATGAAAATGAAACACATATTCCTGTTCCCCACGGGCTGGAAAGCTGAATTCTCGCTTGATTTTCGATTCTGAGCCTACCCTGAAGAGCTAGCCCAAAGTCTAACTGCATTCGCCTTAGGACTCAATACAGCCAAAAAACATGACTTTTGACAAACACCTCAGAAATGAAAATGAAACACATATTCCTGTTCCCCATGGGCTGGAAAGCCGAATTCTCGCTTGATTTTCGATTCCGAGCCTACCCTGAAGAGCTAGCCCAAAGTCTAACAGTGCATTCGCCTTAGGACTCAATACAGCCAAAAAACATGACTTTTGACAAACACCTCAGAAATGAAAATGAAACACATATTCCTGTTCCCCACGGGCTGGAAAGCCGAATTCTCGCTTGATTTTCGATTCCGAGCCTACCCTGAAGAGCTAGCTCACGGTCTAACACAGCATTCGCCTTATTTCTCAATTCAGCCCAAAAATATCACTTTTGACAAACACCTCAGAAATGAAAAAGAAACACATATTCCTGTTCCCCACGGGCTGGAAAGCCAAATTCTTGCTTGATTTTCGATTCCGAGCCTACCCTGAAGAGCTAGCCCAAAGTCTAACACAGCATTCGCCTTAGGACTCAATACAGCCAAAAATATGACTTTTGACAAACACCTCAGAAATGAAAATGAAACACATATTCCTGTTCCCCACAGGCCGGAAAGCCAAATTCTCGCTTGATTTTTGATTCCGACCTTTTCCTGAAGAGCTAGCCCAAGGTCTAACACAGCATTCGCCTAATTTCTAAATTCAGCCCAAAAACATCACTTTTGAAAAACACCTCAGAAATGAAAAAGAAACACATATTCCTGTTCCCCACGGGCTGGAAAGCCGAATTCTCGCTTGATTTTCGATTCTGAGCCTACCCTGAAGAGCTAGCCCAAAGTCTAACTGCATTCGCCTTAGGACTCAATACAGCCAAAAAACATGACTTTTGACAAACACCTCAGAAATGAAAATGAAACACATATTCCTGTTCCCCGAAGGCTGGAAAGCCGAATTCTCGCTTGATTTTCGATTCCGAGCCTACCCTGAAGAGCTAGCTCACGGTCTAACACAGCATTCGCCTTATTTCTCAATTAAGCCCAAAAACATCACTTTTGACAAACACCTCAGAAATGAAAAAGAAACACATATTCCTGTTCCCCACGGGCTGGAAAGCCAAATTCTTGCTTGATTTTCGATTCCGAGCCTACCCTGAAGAGCTAGCCCAAAGTCTAACACAGCATTCGCCTTAGGACTCAATACAGCCAAAAATATGACTTTTGACAAACACCTCAGAAATGAAAATGAAACACATATTCCTGTTCCCCACAGGCCGGAAAGCAAAATTCTCGCTTGATTTTTGATTCCGACCTTTTCCTGAAGAGCTAGCCCAAGGTCTAACACAGCATTCGCCTAATTTCTAAATTCAGCCCAAAAACATCACTTTTGAAAAACACCTCAGAAATGAAAAAGAAACACATATTCCTGTTCCCCACGGGCTGGAAAGCCGAATTCTCATTTGATTTTCGATTCTGAGCCTACCCTGAAGAGCTAGCCCAAAGTCTAACTGCATTCGCCTTAGGACTCAATACAGCCAAAAAACATGACTTTTGACAAACACCTCAGAAATGAAAATGAAACACATATACCTGTTCCCCATGGGCTGGAAAGCCGAATTCTCACTTGATTTTCGATTCCGAGCCTACCCTGAAGAG
>JALIGW010000422.1:0-33226 GCA_023053685.1 Diadophis punctatus similis | reverse complement strand
CCCTGAAGAGCTAGCTCACGGTCTAACACAGCATTCGCCTTATTTCTCAATTCAGCCCAAAAACATCACTTTTGACAAACACCTCAGAAAATGAAAAAGAAACACATATTCCTGTTCCCCACAGGCTGGAAAGCCGAATTCTCGCTTGATTTTCGATTCCGAGCCTACCTGAAGAGCTAGCTCAAGGTCTAACACAGCATTCGCCTTATTTCTCAATTCAGCCCAAAACCATCACTTTTGACAAACACCTCAGAAATGAAAATGAAACACATATTCCTGTTCCCCACGGGCCTGGAAAGCCGAATTCTCGCTTGATTTTCGATTCTGAGCCTACCCTGAAGAGCTAGCCCAAAGTCTAACACTGCATTCGCCTTAGGACTCAATACAGCCAAAAAAACATGACTTTTGACAAACACCTCAGAAATGAAAATGAAACACATATTCCAGTTCCCCATGGGCTGGAAAGCCGAATTCTCGCTTGATTTTCGATTCCGAGCCTACCCTGAAGAGCTAGCCCAAAGTCTAACACTGCATTCGCCTTAGAACTCAATACAGCCAAAAACATGACTTTTGACAAACACCTCAGAAATGAAAATGAAACACATATTCCTGTTCCCCACAGGCTGGAAAGCCGAATTGCTCGCTTGATTTTCGATTCCGAGCCTACCCTGAAGAGCTAGCTCACGGTCTAACACAGCATTCGCCTATTTCTCAATTCAGCCCAAAAACATCACTTTTGACAAACACCTCAGAAATGAAAAAGAAAACACATATTCCTGTTCCCCACGGGCTGGAAAGCCAAATTCTCGCTTGATTTTCGATTCCGAGCCTACCCTGAAGAGCTAGCCCAAAGTCTACACAGCATTCGCCTTAGGATCAATACAGCCAAAAATATTGACTTTTGACAAACACCTCAGAAATGAAAATGAAACACATATTCCTGTTCCCCACAGGCCGGAAAGCCAAATTCTCGCTTGATTTTTGATTCCGACCTTTCCTGAAGAGCTAGCCCAAGGTCTAACACAGCATTCGCCTAATTTCTAAATTCAGCCCAAAAACATCACTTTTGAAAAACACCTCAGAAATGAAAAGAAACACATATTCCTGTTCCCCATGGGCTGGAAAGCCGAATTCTCGCTTGATTTTCGATTCCGAGCCTACCCTGAAGAGCTAGCCCAAAGTCTAACACTGCATTCGCCTTAGGACTCAATACAGCCAAAAAACATGACTTTTGACAAACACCTCAGAAATGAAAATGAAACACATATTCCTGTTCCCCACAGGCTGGAAAGCCGAATTCTCGCTTGATTTTCGATTCCGAGCCTACCCTGAAGAGCTAGCTCACGGTCTAACACAGCATTCGCCTTATTTCTCAATTCAGCCCAAAAACATCACTTTTGACAAACACCTCAGAAATGAAAAAGAAACACATATTCCTGTTCCCCACTGGCTGAAAAGCCAAATTCTCGCTTGATTTTCGATTCCAAGCCTACCCTGAAGAGCTAGCCCAAAGTCTAACACAGCATCGCCTAGGACTCAATACAGCCAAAAAACATGACTTTGACAAACACCTCAGGAAATGAAATGAAACACATATTCCCTGTTCCCCATGGGGCTGGAAAGCCGAATTCTCGCTTGATTTTCGATTCCGAGCCTACCCTGAAGAGCTAGCTCATGGTCTAACACAGCATTCGCCTTATTTCTCAATTCAGCCCAAAAACATCACTTTTGACAAACACCTCAGAAATGAAAAAGAACACATATTACTCGTTCCCCACGGGCTGGAAAGCCAAATTCCTTGCTTGATTTTCGATCCGAGCCTACCCTGAAGAGCTAGCCCAAAGTCTAACACTGCATTCGCCTTAGGACTCAATACAGCCAAAAAACATGACTTTTGACAAACACCTCAGAAATGAAAATGAAACACATATTCCTGTTCCCCATGGGCTGGAAAGCCGAATTCTCGCTTGATTTTCGATTCCGAGCCTACCCTGAAGAGCTAGCTCACGGTCTAACACAGCATTCGCCTTATTTCTCAATTCAGCCCAAAAACATCACTTTTGACAAACACCTCAGAAATGAAAAAGAAACACATATTCCTGTTCCCCCACGGGCTGGAAAGCCAAATTCTTGCTTGATTTCGATTCCGAGCCTACCCTGAAGAGCTAGCCCAAAGTCTAACACAGCATTCGCCTTAGGACTCAATACAGCCAAAAATATGACTTTTGACAAACACCTCAGAAATGAAAATGAACACATATTCCTGTTCCCCACAGGCAGGAAAGCCGAATTCTCGCTTGATTTTCGATTCCGAGCCTACCCTGAAGAGCTAGCCCAAGGTCTAACACAGCATTCGCCTTAGGACTCAATACAGCCAAAAACATCACTTTTGACAAACACCTCAGAAATGAAAAAGAAACACATATTCCTGTTCCCACAGGCTGGAAAGCCGAATTCTCACTTGATTTCGATTCCGAGCCTACCCTGAAGAGCTAGCTCAAGGTCTAACACAGCATTCGCCTTATTTCTCAATCAGCCCAAAAACATCACTTTTGACAACACCTCAGAAATGAAAATGAAACAAATATTCTTGTTCCCCACGGGCTGGACAGCCGATATTCCTCGCTTGATTTTCGATTCCGAGTCTACCCTGAAGAGCTAGCCCAAGGTCTAACACAGAATTCGCCTTAGTTCTAAATTCAGCCCAAAAGCATCACTTTTGACAAACACCTCAGAAATGAAAATGAAACAAATATTCCTGTTCCCCAAATGCTGAAAGCCAAATTCTCGCTTGATTTTCGATTCCGAGCCTACCCTGAAGAGCTAGCCCAAAGTCTAACACAGCATTCGCCTTAGGACTCAATACAGCCAAAAAACATGACTTTTGACAAACACCTCAGAAATGAAAATGAAACACATATTCCTGTTCCCCACAGGCTGGAAAGCCGAATTCTCGCTTGATTTTCGATTCCGAGCCTACCCTGAAGAGCTAGCCCAAGGTCTAACACAGCATTCGCCTTAGGACTCAATACAGCCAAAAACATCACTTTTGACAAACACCTCAGAAATGAAAAAGAAACACATATTCCTGTTCCCCACAGGCTGGGAAAGCCGAATTCTCGCTTGATTTTCGATCCGAGCCTACCCTGAAGAGCTAGCTCAAGGTCTAACACAGCATTCGACTTATTTCTCAATTCAGCCCAAAAACATCACTTTTGACAACACCTCAGAAATGAAAATGAAACACATATTCTTGTTCCCCACGGGCTGGACAGCCGAATTCTCGCTTGATTTTCGATCCGAGCCTACCCTGAAGAGCTAGCCCAAAGTCTAACACAGCATTCGCCTTAGGACTGAATACAGCCAAAAAACATGACTTTTGACAAACACCTCAGAAATGAAAATGAAACACATATTCCTGTTCCCCACAGGCTGGAAAGCCGAATTCCTCGCTTGAATTTTGATTCCGACCTTCCCTGAAGAGCTAGCCCAAGGTCTAACACAGCATTCGCCTAGGACTCAATACAGCCAAAAACATCACTTTTGACAAACACCTCAGAAATGAAAAGAAACACATATTCCTGTTCCCCACAGGCTGGAAAGCCGAATTCTCGCTTGATTTTCGATTCCGAGCCTACCCTGAAGAGCTAGCTCAAGGTCTGACACAGCTTTCGCCTTATTTCTCAATTCAGCCAAAAAACATGACTTTTGACAAACACCTCAGAAATGAAAATGAAACACATATTCCAGTTCCCCATGGGCTGGAAAGCCGAATTCTCGCTTGATTTTCGATTCCGAGCCTACCCTGAAGGAGCTAGCCCAAAGTCTAACACAGCATTCGCCTTAGGACTCAATACAGCCAAAAAACATGACTTTTGACAAACACCTCAGAAATGAAAATGAAACACATATTCCAGTTCCCCATGGGCTGGAAAGCCGAATTCTCGCTTGATTTTCGATTCCGAGCCTACCCTGAAGAGCTAGCCCAAAGTCTAACACAGCATTCGCCTTAGGACTCAATACAGCCAAAAACATCACTTTTGACAAACACCTCAGAAATGAAAAAGAAACACATATTCCTGTTCCCCACAGGCTGGAAAAGCCGAATTCTCGCTTGATTTTCGATTCCGAGCCTACCCTGAAGAGCTAGCTCAAGGTCTAACACAGCATTCGCCTTATTTCTCAATTCAGCCCAAAAACATCACTTTTGACAAACACCTCCATGAAATGAAATGAAACACATATTCTTGTTCCCCATGGGCTGGGACAGCCGAATTCTCGCTTGATTTTCGATTCCGAGCCTACCCTGAAGAGCTAGCCCAAAGTCTAACACAGCATTCGCCTTAGGACTGAATACAGCCAAAAAACATGACTTTTGACAAACACCTCAGAAATGAAAATGAAACACATATTCCTGTTCCCCACAGGCTGGAAGCCACATTCTCGCTTGATTTTGATTCTGACCTTTCCCTGAAGAGCTAGCCCAAGGTCTAACACAGCATTCGCCTTAGGACTCAATACAGCCAAAAACATCACTTTTGACAAACACCTCAGAAATGAAAATGAAACACATATTCCTGTTCCCACGAGCTGGAAAGCCGAATTCTCGCTTGATTTTGATTCCGACCTTTCCCTGAAGAACTAGCCCAAGGTCTAACACCGCATTCGCCTTATTTCTCAATTCAGCCAAAAACATCACTTTTGACAAACACCTCAGAAATGAAAATGAACACATATTCCTGTTCCCCACAGGCTGGAAAGCCACATTCTCGCTTGATTTTCGATTCCGAGCCTACACCTGAAGAGCTAGCCCAAATCTAACACTGCATTCGCCTTAGGACTCAATACAGCCAAAAATATCACTTTTGACAAACACCTCAGAAATGAAAAAGAAACACATATTCCTGTTCCCCATGGCTGGAAAGCCGAATTCTCGCTTGATTTCGATTCCGAGCCTACCCCTGAAGAGCTAGCCCAAAGTCTAACACTGCATTCGCCTTAGGACTCAATACAGCCAAAAAACATGACTTTTGACAAACACCTCAGAAATGAAAATGAAACACATATTCCTGTTCCCCACAGGCTGGAAAGCCGAATTCTCGCTTGATTTTCGATTCCGAGCCTACCCTGAAGAGCTAGCCCAAGGTCTAACACAGCATTCGCCTTAGGACTCAATACAGCCCAAAAGCTCACTTTTGACAAACACTCAGAAATGAAAATGAAACAAATATTCCTGTTCCCCAAAGGCTGGAAAGCCAAATTCTCGCTTGATTTTCGATTCAAGCCTACCCTGAAGAGCTAGCCCAAAGTCTAACACTGCATTCGCCTTAGAACTCAATACAGCCAAAAAACATGACTTTTGACAAACACCTCAGAAATGAAAATGAAACACATATTCCTGTTCCCCACAGGCTGGAAAGCCGAATTCTCGCTTGATTTTCGATTCCGAGCCTACCCTGAAGAGCTAGCTCACGGTCTAACACAGCATTCGCCTTATTTCTCAATTCAGCCCAAAAACATCACTTTTTGACAAACACCTCAGAAATGAAAAAGAAACACATATTCCTGTTCCCCACGGGCTGGAAAGCCAAATTCTCGCTTGATTTTCGATTCCGAGCCTACCCTGAAGAGCTAGCCCAAAGTCTAACACAGCATTCGCCTTAGGACTCAATACAGCCAAAAATATGACTTTTGACAAACACCTCAGAATGAAAATGAAACACATATCCTGTTCCCCACAGGCCGGAAAGCCAAATTCTCGCTTGATTTTTGATTCCGACCTTTTCCTGAAGAGCTAGCCCAAGGTCTAACACAGCATTCGCCTAATTTCTAAATTCAGCCCAAAAACATCACTTTGAAAAACACCTCAGAAATGAAAAAGAAACACATATTCCTGTTTCCCCATGGGCTGGAAAGCCGAATTCTCGCTTGATTTTCGATTCCGAGCCTACCCTGAAGAGCTAGCCCAAAGTCTAACACTGCATTCGCCTTAGGACTCAATACAGCCAAAAAACATGACTTTTGACAAACACCTCAGAAATGAAAATGAAACACATATTCCTGTTCCCCACAGGCTGGAAAGCCGAATTCTCGCTTGATTTTTGATTCCGAGCCTACCCTGAAGAGCTAGCTCACGGTCTAACACAGCATTCGCCTTATTTCTCAATTCAGCCCAAAACATCACTTTTGACAAACACCTCAGAAATGAAAAAGAAACACATATTCCTGTTCCCCACTGGCTGAAAAGCCAAATTCTCGCTTGATTTTCGATTCCAAGCCTACCCTGAAGAGCTAGCCCAAAGTCTAACACAGCATTCGCCTTAGGACTCAATACAGCCAAAAAACATGACTTTTGACAAACACCTCAGAAATGAAAATGAAACACATATTCCTGTTCCCCATGGGCTGGAAAGCCGAATTCCTCGCTTGATTTCGATTCCGAGCCTACCCTGAAGAGCTAGCTCATGGTCTAACCACAGCATTCGCCTTATTTCTCATTCAGCCCAAAAACATCACTTTTGACAAACACCTCAGAAATGAAAAAGAAACACATATTCCTGTTCCCCACGGCTGGAAAGCCAAATTCTTGCTTGATTTTCGATTCCGAGCCTACCCTGAAGAGCTAGCCCAAAGTCTAACACAGCATTCGCCTTAGACTCAATACAGCCAAAAATATGACTTTTGACAAAACACCTCAGAAATGAAAATGAAACACATATTCCTGTTCCCCACAGGCTGGAAAGCCGAATTCTCGCTTGATTTTCGATTCCGAGCCTACCCTGAAGAGCTAGCCCAAGGTCTAACACAGCATTCGCCTTAGGACTCAATACAGCCAAAAACATCACTTTTGACAAACACCTCAGAAATGAAAAAGAAACACATATTCCTGTTCCCCACAGGCTGGAAAGCCGAATTCTCACTTGATTTCGATTCCGAGCCTACCCTGAAGAGCTAGCTCAAGGTCTAACACAGCATTCGCCTTATTTCTCAATTCAGCCCAAAAACATCACTTTTGACAAACACCTCAGAAATCGAAAATGAAACAAATATTCTTGTTCCCCACGGGCTGGACAGCCGAATTCCTCGCTTGATTTTTCGATTCCGAGTCTACCCTGAAGAGCTAGCCCAAGGTCTAACACAGAATTCGCCTTAGTTCTAAATTCAGCCCAAAAGCATCACTTTTGACAAACACCTCAGAAATGAAAATGAAACAAATATTCCTGTTCCCCCAAAGGCTGGAAAGCCAAATTCTCGCTTGATTTTCGATTCCGAGCCTACCCTGAAGAGCTAGCCCAAAGTCTAACACAGCATTCGCCTTAGGACTCAATACAGCCAAAAATATGACTTTTGACAAACACCTCAGAAATGAAAATGAAACACATATTCCTGTTCCCCACAGGCTGGAAAGCCGAATTCCTCGCTTGATTTTCGATTCCGAGCCTACCCTGAAGAGCTAGCCCAAGGTCTAACACAGCATTCGCCTTAGGACTCAATACAGCCAAAAACATCACTTTTGACAAACACCTCAGAAATGAAAAAGAAACACATATTCCTGTTCCCCACAGGCTGGAAAGCCGAATTCTCGCTTGATTTTCGATTCCGAGCCTACCCTGAAGAGCTAGCTCAAGGTCTAACACAGCATTCGACTTATTCTCAATTCAGCCCAAAAACATCACTTTTGACAAACACCTCAGAAATGAAAATGAAACACATATTCTTGTTCCCCACGGGCTGGACAGCCGAATTCTCGCTTGATTTTCGATTCCGAGCCTACCCTGAAGAGCTAGCCCAAAGTCTAACACAGCATTCGCCTTAGGACTGAATACAGCCAAAAAACATGACTTTTGACAAACACCTCAGAAATGAAAATGAAACACATATTCCTGTTCCCCACAGGCTGGAAAGCCGAATTCTCGCTTGATTTTTGATTCCGACCTTTCCCTGAAGAGCTAGCCCAAGGTCTAACACAGCATTCGCCTTAGGACTCAATACAGCCAAAAACATCACTTTTGACAAACACCTCAGAAATGAAAAAGAAACACATATTCCTGTTCCCCACAGGCTGGAAAGCCGAATTCTCGCTTGATTTTCGATTCCGAGCCTACCCTGAAGAGCTAGCTCAAGGTCTGACACAGCATTCGCCTTATTTCTCAATTCAGCCAAAAAACATGACTTTTGACAAACACCTCAGAAATGAAAATGAAACACATATTCCAGTTCCCCATGGCTGGAAAGCCGAATTCTCGCTTGATTTTCGATTCCGAGCCTACCCTGAAGAGCTAGCCCAAAGTCTAACACAGCATTCGCCTTAGGACTCAATACAGCCAAAAAACATGACTTTTGACAAACACCTCAGAAATGAAAATGAAACACATATTCCAGTTCCCCATGGGCTGGAAAGCCGAATTCTCGCTTGATTTTCGATTCCGAGCCTACCCTGAAGAGCTAGCCCAAAGTCTAACACAGCATTCGCCTTAGACTCAATACAGCCAAAAACATCACTTTTGACAAACACCTCAGAAATGAAAAAGAAACACATATTCCTGTTCCCCACAGGCTGGAAAGCCGAATTCTCGCTTGATTTTCGATTCCGAGCCTACCCTGAAGAGCTAGCTCAAGGTCTAACACAGCATTCGCCTTATTTCTCAATTCAGCCCAAAAACATCACTTTTGACAAACACCTCAGAAATGAAAATGAAACACATATTCCAGTTCCCCCAGGGCTGGAAAGCGAATTCTCGCTTGATTTTCGATTCCGAGCCTACCCTGAAGAGCTAGCCCAAAGTCTAACACAGCATTCGCCTTAGGACTGAATACAGCCAAAAAACATGACTTTTGACAAACACCTCAGAAATGAAAATGAAACACATATTCCTGTTCCCCACAGGCTGGAAAGCCACATTCTCGCTTGATTTTTGATTCTGACCTTCCCTGAAGAGCTAGCCCAAGGTCTAACACAGCATTCGCCTTAGGACTCAATACAGCCAAAAACATCACTTTTGACAAACACCTCAGAAATGAAAATGAAACACATATTCCTGTTCCCCACGAGCTGGAAAGCCGAATTCTCGCTTGATTTTTGATTCCGACCTTTCCCTGAAGAACTAGCCCAAGTTCTAACACCGCATTCGCCTTATTTCTCAATTCAGCCCAAAAACATCACTTTTGACAAACACCTCAGAAATGAAAATGAAACACATATTCCTGTTCCCCACAGGCTGAAAGCCACATTCTCGCTTGATTTTCGATTCCGAGCCTACCCTGAAGAGCTAGCCCAAAATCTAACACTGCATTCGCCTTAGGACTCAATACAGCCAAAAATATCACTTTTGACAAACACCTCAGAAATGAAAAAGAAACACATATTCCTGTTCCCCATGGCTGGAAAGCCGAATTCTCGCTTGATTTTCGATTCCGAGCCTACCCTGAAGAGCTAGCCCAAAGTCTAACACTGCATTCGCCTTAGGACTCAATACAGCCAAAAAACATGACTTTTGACAAACACCTCAGAATGAAAATGAAACACATATTCCTGTTCCCCACAGGCTGGAAAGCCGAATTCTCGCTTGATTTTCGATTCCGAGGCCTACCCTGAAGAGCTAGCCCAAGGTCTAACACAGCATTCGCCTTAGGACTCAATACAGCCAAAAACATCACTTTTGACAAACACCTCAGAAATGAAAAAGAAACACATATTCCTGTTCCCCACAGGCTGGAAAGCCGAATTCTCGCTTGATTTTCGATTCCGAGCCTACCCTGAAGAGCTAGCTCAAGGTCTAACACAGCATTCGACTTATTTCTCAATTCAGCCCAAAAACATCACTTTTGACAAACACCTCAGAAATGAAAATGAAACACATATTCTTGTTCCCCACGGGCTGGACAGCCGAATTCTCGCTTGATTTTCGATTCCGAGCCTACCCTGAAGAGCTAGCCCAAAGTCTAACACAGCATTCGCCTTAGGACTGAATACAGCCAAAAAACATGACTTTTGACAAACACCTCAGAAATGAAAATGAAACACATATTCCTGTTCCCCACAGGCTGGAAAGCCGAATTCTCGCTTGATTTTTGATTCCGACCTTTCCCTGAAGAGCTAGCCCAAGGTCTAACACAGCATTCGCCCTTAGGACTCAATACAGCCAAAAACATCACTTTTGACAAACACCTCAGAAATGAAAAGAAACACATATTCCTGTTCCCCACAGGCTGGAAAGCGAATTCTCGCTTGATTTTCGATTCCGAGCCTACCCTGAAGAGCTAGCTCAAGGTCCTGACACAGCATTCGCCTTATTTCTCAATTCAGCCAAAAAACATGACTTTGACAAACACCTCAGAAATGAAAATGAAAACACATATTCCAGTTCCCCATGGGCTGGAAAGCCGAATTCTCGCTTGATTTTCGATTCCGAGCCTACCCTGAAGAGCTAGCCCAAAGTCTAACACAGCATTCGCCTTAGGACTCAATACAGCCAAAAAACATGACTTTTGACAAACACCTCAGAAATGAAAATGAAACACATATTCCAGTTCCCCATGGGCTGGAAAGCCGAATTCTCGCTTGATTTTCGATTCCGAGCCTACCCTGAAGAGCTAGCCCAAAGTCTAACACAGCATTCGCCTTAGGACTCAATACAGCCAAAAACATCACTTTTGACAAACACCTCAGAAATGAAAAAGAAACACATATTCCTGTTCCCCACAGGCTGGAAAGCCGAATTCTCGCTTGATTTTCGATTCCGAGCCTACCCTGAAGAGCTAGCTCAAGGTCTAACACAGCATTCGCCTTATTTCTCAATTCAGCCCAAAAACATCACTTTTGACAAACACCTCAGAAATGAAAATGAAACACATATTCTTGTTCCCCACGGGCTGGACAGCCGAATTCTCGCTTGATTTTCGATTCCGAGCCTACCCTGAAGAGCTAGCCCAAAGTCTAACACAGCATTCGCCTTAGGACTGAATACAGCCAAAAAACATGACTTTTGACAAACACCTCAGAAATGAAAATGAAACACATATTCCTGTTCCCCACAGGCTGGAAAGCCACATTCTCGCTTGATTTTTGATTCTGACCTTTCCCTGAAGAGCTAGCCCAAGGTCTAACACAGCATTCGCCTTAGGACTCAATACAGCCAAAAACATCACTTTTGACAAACACCTCAGAAATGAAAATGAAACACATATTCCTGTTCCCCACGAGCTGGAAAGCCGAATTCTCGCTTGATTTTTGATTCCGACCTTTCCCTGAAGAACTAGCCCAAGGTCTAACACCGCATTCGCCTTATTTCTCAATTCCAGCCCAAAAAACATCACTTTTGACAAACACCTCAGAAATGAAAATGAAACACATATTCCTGTTCCCCACAGGCTGGAAAGCCACATTCTCGCTTGATTTTCGATTCCGAGCCTACCCTGAAGAGCTAGCCCAAAATCTAACACTGCATTCGCCTTAGGACTCAATACAGCCAAAAATATCACTTTTGACAAACACCTCAGAAATGAAAAAGAAACACATATTCCTGTTCCCCATGGGCTGGAAAGCCGAATTCTCGCTTGATTTTCGATTCCGAGCCTACCCTGAAGAGCTAGCCCAAAGTCTAACACTGCATTCGCCTTAGGACTCAATACAGCCAAAAAACATGACTTTGACAAACACCTCAGAAATGAAAATGAAACACATATTCCTGTTCCCCACAGGCTGGAAAGCCGAATTCCTCGCTTGATTTTTGATTCCGACCTTTCCCTGAAGAGCTAGCCCAAGGTCTAACACAGCATTCGCCTTAGGACTCAATACAGCCAAAAACATCACTTTTGACAAACACCTCAGAAATGAAAATGAAACACATATTCCAGTTCCCCATGGGCTGGAAAGCCGAATTCTTGCTTGATTTTCGATTCCGAGCCTACCCTGAAGAGCTAGCTGAAGGTCTGACACAGCATTCGCCTTATTTCTCAATTCAGCCCAAAAACATCACTTTGACAAACACCTCAGAAATGAAAATAAACACATATTCCTGTTCCCCACGGGCTGGAAAGCCGAATTCTCGCTTGATTTTCGATTCTGAGCCTACCCTGAAGAGCTAGCCCAAAGTCTAACACTGCATTCGCCTTAGGACTCAATACAGCCAAAAAACATGACTTTTGACAAAACACCTCAGAAATGAAAATGAAACACATATTCCAGTTCCCATGGGCTGGAAAGCCGAATTCTCGCTTGATTTTCGATTCCGAGCCTACCCTGAAGAGCTAGCCCAAAGTCTAACACAGCATCCGCCTTATTTCTCAATTCAGCCCAAAAACATCACTTATGACAAACACCTCAGAAATGAAAAGAAACACATATTCCTGTTCCCCACAGGCTGGAAAGCCAAATTCTTGCTTGATTTTCTATTCCGAGCCTACCCTGAAGAGCTAGCCCAAAGTTTAACACTGCATTCGCCTTAGGACTCAATTACAGCCAAAAAACATGACTTTTGACAAACACCTCAGAAATGAAAAATGAAACACATATTCCTGTTCCCCATGGGCTGGAAAGCCGAATTCTCGCTTGATTTCGATCCGAGCCTACCCTGAAGAGCTAGCTCACGGTCTAACACAGCATTCGCCTTATTTCTCAATTCAGCCCAAAACATCACTTTTGACAAACACCTCAGAAATGAAAAAGAAACACATATTCCTGTTCCCCACGGGCTGGAAAGCCAAATTCTTGCTTGATTTTCGATCCGAGCCTACCCTGAAGAGCTAGCCCAAAGTCTAACACAGCATTCGCCTTAGGACTCAATACAGCCAAAAATATGACTTTTGACAAACACCTCAGAAATGAAAATGAAACACATATTCCTGTTCCCCACAGGCTGGAAAGCCAAATTCTCGCTTGATTTTCGATTCCGAGCCTACCCTGAAGAGCTAGCCCAAGGTCTAACACAGCATTCGCCTTAGGACTCAATACAGCCAAAAACATCACTTTTGACAAACACCTCAGAAATGAAAAAGAAACACATATTCCTGTTCCCCACAGGCTGGAAAGCCGAATTCTCACTTGATTTTTGATTCCGAGCCTACCCTGAAGAGCTAGCTCAAGGTCTAACACAGCATTCGCCTTATTTCTCAATTCAGCCCAAAAACAATCACTTTTGACAAACACCTCAGAAATGAAAATGAAACACATATTCTTGTTCCCCACGGGCTGGACAGCCGAATTCTCGCTTGATTTTCGATTCCGAGCCTACCCTGAAGAGCTAGCCCAAGGTCTAACACAGAATTCGCCTTAGTTCTAAATTCAGCCCAAAAGCATCACTTTTGACAAACACCTCAGAAATGAAAATGAAACAAATATTACTGTTCCCCAAAGGCTGAAAGCCAAATTCTCGCTTGATTTTCGATCCGAGCCTACCCTGAAGAGCTAGCCCAAAGTCTAACACAGCATTCGCCTTAGGACTCAATACAGCCAAAAATATGACTTTTGACAAACACCTCAGAAATGAAAATGAAACACATATTCCTGTTCCCCACAGGCTGGAAAGCCGAATTCTCGCTTGATTTTCGATTCCGAGCCTACCTGAAGAGCTAGCCCAAGGTCTAACACAGCATTCGCCTTAGGACTCAATACAGCCAAAAACATCACTTTTGACAAACACCTCAGAAATGAAAAAGAAACACATATTCCTGTTCCCCACAGGCTGGAAAGCCGAATTCTCGCTTGATTTTCGATTCCGAGCCTACCCTGAAGAGCTAGCTCAAGGTCTAACACAACATTCGCCTTATTTCTCAATTCAGCCCAAAAACATCACTTTTGACAAACACCTCAGAAATGAAAATGAAACACATATTCTTGTTCCCCACGGGCTGGACAGCCGAATTCTCGCTTGATTTTCGATTCCGAGCCTACCCTGAAGAGCTAGCCCAAAGTCTAACACAGCATTCGCCTTAGGACTGAATACAGCCAAAAAACATGACTTTTGACAAACACCTCAGAAATGAAAATGAAACACATATTCCTGTTCCCCACAGGCTGGAAAGCCACATTCTCGCTTGATTTTTGAATCTGACCTTTCCCTGAAGAGCTACCCCAAGGTCTAACACAGCATTCGCCTTAGGACTCAATACAGCAAAAACATCACTTTTGACAAACACCTCAGAAATGAAAATGAAACACATATTCCTGTTCCCACGAGCTGGAAAGCCGAATTCTCGCTTGATTTTTGATTCCGACCTTTCCCTGAAGAGCTAGCCCAAGGTCTAACACCGCATTCGCCTTATTTCTCAATTCAGCCCAAAAACATCACTTTTGACAAACACCTCAGAAATGAAAATGAAACACGTATTCCTGTTCCCATGGGCTGGAAAGCCGAATTCTCGCTTGATTTTCGATTCCGAGCCTACCCTGAAGAGCTAGCCCAAGGTCTAACACAGCATTCGCCTTAGGACTCAATACAGCCAAAAATATCACTTTTGACAAACACCTCAAGAAATGAAAAAGAAACACATATTCCTGTTCCCCATGGGCTGGAAAGCCGAATTCTCGCTTGATTTTCGATTCGAGCCTACCCTGAAGAGCTAGCCCAAAGTCTAACACTGCATTCGCCTTAGGACTCAATACAGCCAAAAAACATGACTTTTGACAAACACCTCAGAAATGAAAATGAAACACATATTCCTGTTCCCCACAGGCTGGAAAGCCAAATTCTCGCTTGATTTTCGATTCCGAGCCTACCCTGAAGAGCTAGCTCACGGTCTAACACAGCATTCGCCTTATTTCTCAATTCAGCCAAAAACATCACTTTTGAAAAACACCTCAGAAATGAAAAAGAAACACATATTCCTGTTCCCCACGGGCTGGAAAGCCAAATTCTCGCTTGATTTTCGATTCTGAGCTACCCTGAAGAGCTAGCCCAAGTCTAACACAGCATTCGCCTTAGGACTCAATACAGCCAAAAATATGACTTTTGACAAACACCTCAGAAATGAAAATGAAACACATATTCCTGTTCCCCACAGGCTGGAAAGCCGAATTCTCGCTTGATTTTTGATTCCGACCTTTCCCTGAAGAGCTAGCCCAAGGTCTAACACAGCATTCGCCTTAGGACTCAATACAGCCAAAAACATCACTTTTGACAAACACCTCAGAAATGAAAAAGAAACACATATCCTGTTCCCCATGGGCTGGAAAGCCGAATTCTCGCTTGATTTTCGATTCCGAGCCTACCCTGAAGAGCTAGCTCAAGGTCTGACACAGCATTCGCCTTATTTCTCAATTCAGCCCAAAAACATCACTTTTGACAAACACCTCAGAAATGAAAATAAAACACATATTCCTGTTCCCCACGGGCTGGAAAGCCGAATTCTCGCTTGATTTTCGATTCTGAGCCTACCCTGAAGAGCTAGCCCAAAGTCTAACACTGCATTCGCCTTAGGACTCAATACAGCCAAAAACATCACTTTTGACAAACACCTCAGAAATGAAAAAGAACACATATTCCTGTTCCCACAGGCTGGAAAGCCGAATTCTCGCTTGATTTTCGATTCCGAGCCTACCCTGAAGAGCTAGCTCAAGGTCTAACACAGCATTCGCCTTATTTCTCAATTCAGCCCAAAAACATCACTTTTGACAAACACCTCAGAAATGAAAATGAAACACATATTCTTGTTCCCCACGGGCTGGACAGCCGAATTCTCGCTTGATTTTCGATTCCGAGCCTACCCTGAAGAGCTAGCCCAAAGTCTAACACAGCATTCGCCTTAAGGACTGAATACAGCAAAAAACATGACTTTTGACAAACACCTCAGAAATGAAAATGAAACACATATTCCTGTTCCCACAGGCTGGAAAGCCACATTCTCGCTTGATTTTTGATTCTGACCTTTCCCTGAAGAGCTAGCCCAAGGTCTAACACAGCATTCGCCTTAGGACTCAATACAGCCAAAAACATCACTTTGACAAACACCTCAGAAATGAAAATGAAACACATATTCCTGTTCCCACGAGCTGGAAAGCCGAATTCTCGCTTGATTTTTGATTCCGACCTTTCCCTGAAGAACTAGCCCAAGGTCTAACACCGCATTCGCCTTATTTCTCAATTCAGCCCAAAAACATCACTTTTGACAAACACCTCAGAAATGAAAATGAAACACATATTCCTGTTCCCCACAGGCTGGAAAGCCACATTCTCGCTTGATTTTCGATTCCGAGCCTACCCTGAAGAGCTAGCCCAAAATCTAACACTGCATTCGCCTTAGGACTCAATACAGCCAAAAATATCACTTTTGACAAACACCTCAGAAATGAAAAAGAAACACATATTCCTGTTCCCCATGGGCTGGAAAGCCGAATTCTCGCTTGATTTTCGATTCCGAGCCTACCCTGAAGAGCTAGCCCAAAGTCTAACACTGCATTCGCCTTAGGACTCAATACAGCCAAAAAACATGACTTTTGACAAACACCTCAGAAATGAAAATGAAACACATATTCCTGTTCCCCACAGGCTGGAAAGCCGAATTCTCGCTTGATTTTCGATTCCGAGCCTACCCTGAAGAGCTAGCCCAAGGTCTAACACAGCATTCGCCTTAGGACTCAATACAGCCAAAAACATCACTTTTGACAAACACCTCAGAAATGAAAAAGAAACACATATTCCTGTTCCCCACAGGCTGGAAAGCCGAATTCTCGCTTGATTTTCGATTCCGAGCCTACCCTGAAGAGCTAGCTCAAGGTCTAACACAGCATTCGACTTATTTCTCAATTCAGCCCAAAAACATCACTTTTGACAAACACCTCAGAAATGAAAATGAAACACATATTCTTGTTCCCCACGGGCTGGACAGCCGAATTCTCGCTTGATTTTCGATTCCGAGCCTACCCTGAAGAGCTAGCCCAAAGTCTAACACAGCATTCGCCTTAGGACTGAATACAGCCAAAAAACATGACTTTTGACAAACACCTCAGAAATGAAAATGAAACACATATTCCTGTTCCCCACAGGCTGGAAAGCCGAATTCTCGCTTGATTTTTGATTCCGACCTTTCCCTGAAGAGCTAGCCCAAGGTCTAACACAGCATTCGCCTTAGGACTCAATACAGCCAAAAACATCACTTTTGACAAACACCTCAGAAATGAAAAAGAAACACATATTCCTGTTCCCCACAGGCTGGAAAGCCGAATTCTCGCTTGATTTTCGATTCCGAGCCTACCCTGAAGAGCTAGCTCAAGGTCTGACACAGCATTCGCCTTATTTCTCAATTCAGCCAAAAAACATGACTTTTGACAAACACCTCAGAAATGAAAATGAAACACATATTCCAGTTCCCCATGGGCTGGAAAGCCGAATTCTCGCTTGATTTTCGATTCCGAGCCTACCCTGAAGAGCTAGCCCAAAGTCTAACACAGCATTCGCCTTAGGACTCAATACAGCCAAAAAACATGACTTTTGACAAACACCTCAGAAATGAAAATGAAACACATATTCCAGTTCCCCATGGGCTGGAAAGCCGAATTCTCGCTTGATTTTCGATTCCGAGCCTACCCTGAAGAGCTAGCCCAAAGTCTAACACAGCATTCGCCTTAGGACTCAATACAGCCAAAAACATCACTTTTGACAAACACCTCAGAAATGAAAAAGAAACACATATTCCTGTTCCCCACAGGCTGGAAAGCCGAATTCTCGCTTGATTTTCGATTCCGAGCCTACCCTGAAGAGCTAGCTCAAGGTCTAACACAGCATTCGCCTTATTTCTCAATTCAGCCCAAAAACATCACTTTTGACAAACACCTCAGAAATGAAAATGAAACACATATTCTTGTTCCCCACGGGCTGGACAGCCGAATTCTCGCTTGATTTTCGATTCCGAGCCTACCCTGAAGAGCTAGCCCAAAGTCTAACACAGCATTCGCCTTAGGACTGAATACAGCCAAAAAACATGACTTTTGACAAACACCTCAGAAATGAAAATGAAACACATATTCCTGTTCCCCACAGGCTGGAAAGCCACATTCTCGCTTGATTTTTGATTCTGACCTTTCCCTGAAGAGCTAGCCCAAGGTCTAACACAGCATTCGCCTTAGGACTCAATACAGCCAAAAACATCACTTTTGACAAACACCTCAGAAATGAAAATGAAACACATATTCCTGTTCCCCACGAGCTGGAAAGCCGAATTCTCGCTTGATTTTTGATTCCGACCTTTCCCTGAAGAACTAGCCCAAGGTCTAACACCGCATTCGCCTTATTTCTCAATTCAGCCCAAAAACATCACTTTTGACAAACACCTCAGAAATGAAAATGAAACACATATTCCTGTTCCCCACAGGCTGGAAAGCCACATTCTCGCTTGATTTTCGATTCCGAGCCTACCCTGAAGAGCTAGCCCAAAATCTAACACTGCATTCGCCTTAGGACTCAATACAGCCAAAAAACATGACTTTTGACAAACACCTCAGAAATGAAAATGAAACACATATTCCTGTTCCCCACAGGCTGGAAAGCCGAATTCTCGCTTGATTTTTGATTCCGACCTTTCCCTGAAGAGCTAGCCCAAGGTCTAACACAGCATTCGCCTTAGGACTCAATACAGCCAAAAACATCACTTTTGACAAACACCTCAGAAATGAAAATGAAACACATATTCCAGTTCCCCATGGGCTGGAAAGCCGAATTCTCGCTTGATTTTCGATTCCGAGCCTACCCTGAAGAGCTAGCTGAAGGTCTGACACAGCATTCGCCTTATTTCTCAATTCAGCCCAAAAACATCACTTTTGACAAACACCTCAGAAATGAAAATAAAACACATATTCCTGTTCCCCACGGGCTGGAAAGCCGAATTCTCGCTTGATTTTCGATTCTGAGCCTACCCTGAAGAGCTAGCCCAAAGTCTAACACTGCATTCGCCTTAGGACTCAATACAGCCAAAAAACATGACTTTTGACAAACACCTCAGAAATGAAAATGAAACACATATTCCAGTTCCCCATGGGCTGGAAAGCCGAATTCTCGCTTGATTTTCGATTCCGAGCCTACCCTGAAGAGCTAGCCCAAAGTCTAACACAGCATCCGCCTTATTTCTCAATTCAGCCCAAAAACATCACTTTTGACAAACACCTCAGAAATGAAAAAGAAACACATATTCCTGTTCCCCACAGGCTGGAAAGCCAAATTCTTGCTTGATTTTCTATTCCGAGCCTACCCTGAAGAGCTAGCCCAAAGTTTAACACTGCATTCGCCTTAGGACTCAATACAGCCAAAAAACATGACTTTTGACAAACACCTCAGAAATGAAAATGAAACACATATTCCTGTTCCCCATGGGCTGGAAAGCCGAATTCTCGCTTGATTTTCGATTCCGAGCCTACCCTGAAGAGCTAGCTCACGGTCTAACACAGCATTCGCCTTATTTCTCAATTCAGCCCAAAAACATCACTTTTGACAAACACCTCAGAAATGAAAAAGAAACACATATTCCTGTTCCCCACGGGCTGGAAAGCCAAATTCTTGCTTGATTTTCGATTCCGAGCCTACCCTGAAGAGCTAGCCCAAAGTCTAACACAGCATTCGCCTTAGGACTCAATACAGCCAAAAATATGACTTTTGACAAACACCTCAGAAATGAAAATGAAACACATATTCCTGTTCCCCACAGGCTGGAAAGCCAAATTCTCGCTTGATTTTCGATTCCGAGCCTACCCTGAAGAGCTAGCCCAAGGTCTAACACAGCATTCGCCTTAGGACTCAATACAGCCAAAAACATCACTTTTGACAAACACCTCAGAAATGAAAAAGAAACACATATTCCTGTTCCCCACAGGCTGGAAAGCCGAATTCTCACTTGATTTTCGATTCCGAGCCTACCCTGAAGAGCTAGCTCAAGGTCTAACACAGCATTCGCCTTATTTCTCAATTCAGCCCAAAAACATCACTTTTGACAAACACCTCAGAAATGAAAATGAAACACATATTCTTGTTCCCCACGGGCTGGACAGCCGAATTCTCGCTTGATTTTCGATTCCGAGCCTACCCTGAAGAGCTAGCCCAAGGTCTAACACAGAATTCGCCTTAGTTCTAAATTCAGCCCAAAAGCATCACTTTTGACAAACACCTCAGAAATGAAAATGAAACAAATATTCCTGTTCCCCAAAGGCTGGAAAGCCAAATTCTCGCTTGATTTTCGATTCCGAGCCTACCCTGAAGAGCTAGCCCAAAGTCTAACACAGCATTCGCCTTAGGACTCAATACAGCCAAAAATATGACTTTTGACAAACACCTCAGAAATGAAAATGAAACACATATTCCTGTTCCCCACAGGCTGGAAAGCCGAATTCTCGCTTGATTTTCGATTCCGAGCCTACCCTGAAGAGCTAGCCCAAGGTCTAACACAGCATTCGCCTTAGGACTCAATACAGCCAAAAACATCACTTTTGACAAACACCTCAGAAATGAAAAAGAAACACATATTCCTGTTCCCCACAGGCTGGAAAGCCGAATTCTCGCTTGATTTTCGATTCCGAGCCTACCCTGAAGAGCTAGCTCAAGGTCTAACACAACATTCGCCTTATTTCTCAATTCAGCCCAAAAACATCACTTTTGACAAACACCTCAGAAATGAAAATGAAACACATATTCTTGTTCCCCACGGGCTGGACAGCCGAATTCTCGCTTGATTTTCGATTCCGAGCCTACCCTGAAGAGCTAGCCCAAAGTCTAACACAGCATTCGCCTTAGGACTGAATACAGCCAAAAAACATGACTTTTGACAAACACCTCAGAAATGAAAATGAAACACATATTCCTGTTCCCCACAGGCTGGAAAGCCACATTCTCGCTTGATTTTTGAATCTGACCTTTCCCTGAAGAGCTACCCCAAGGTCTAACACAGCATTCGCCTTAGGACTCAATACAGCCAAAAACATCACTTTTGACAAACACCTCAGAAATGAAAATGAAACACATATTCCTGTTCCCCACGAGCTGGAAAGCCGAATTCTCGCTTGATTTTTGATTCCGACCTTTCCCTGAAGAGCTAGCCCAAGGTCTAACACCGCATTCGCCTTATTTCTCAATTCAGCCCAAAAACATCACTTTTGACAAACACCTCAGAAATGAAAATGAAACACGTATTCCTGTTCCCCATGGGCTGGAAAGCCGAATTCTCGCTTGATTTTCGATTCCGAGCCTACCCTGAAGAGCTAGCCCAAGGTCTAACACAGCATTCGCCTTAGGACTCAATACAGCCAAAAATATCACTTTTGACAAACACCTCAGAAATGAAAAAGAAACACATATTCCTGTTCCCCATGGGCTGGAAAGCCGAATTCTCGCTTGATTTTCGATTCCGAGCCTACCCTGAAGAGCTAGCCCAAAGTCTAACACTGCATTCGCCTTAGGACTCAATACAGCCAAAAAACATGACTTTTGACAAACACCTCAGAAATGAAAATGAAACACATATTCCTGTTCCCCACAGGCTGGAAAGCCAAATTCTCGCTTGATTTTCGATTCCGAGCCTACCCTGAAGAGCTAGCTCACGGTCTAACACAGCATTCGCCTTATTTCTCAATTCAGCCCAAAAACATCACTTTTGAAAAACACCTCAGAAATGAAAAAGAAACACATATTCCTGTTCCCCACGGGCTGGAAAGCCAAATTCTCGCTTGATTTTCGATTCTGAGCCTACCCTGAAGAGCTAGCCCAAAGTCTAACACAGCATTCGCCTTAGGACTCAATACAGCCAAAAATATGACTTTTGACAAACACCTCAGAAATGAAAATGAAACACATATTCCTGTTCCCCACAGGCTGGAAAGCCGAATTCTCGCTTGATTTTTGATTCCGACCTTTCCCTGAAGAGCTAGCCCAAGGTCTAACACAGCATTCGCCTTAGG
The DNA here is from genome assembly GCA_023053685.1 of Diadophis punctatus similis. NCBI lineage: Eukaryota > Metazoa > Chordata > Lepidosauria > Squamata > Dipsadidae > Diadophis > Diadophis punctatus. The sequence goes on along the minus strand of JALIGW010000422.1, from coordinate 11,355 downwards.
ACTCAATACAGCCAAAAACATCACTTTTGACAAACACCTCAGAAATGAAAAAGAAACACATATTCCTGTTCCCCATGGGCTGGAAAGCCGAATTCTCGCTTGATTTTCGATTCCGAGCCTACCCTGAAGAGCTAGCTCAAGGTCTGACACAGCATTCGCCTTATTTCTCAATTCAGCCCAAAAACATCACTTTTGACAAACACCTCAGAAATGAAAATAAAACACATATTCCTGTTCCCCACGGGCTGGAAAGCCGAATTCTCGCTTGATTTTCGATTCTGAGCCTACCCTGAAGAGCTAGCCCAAAGTCTAACACTGCATTCGCCTTAGGACTCAATACAGCCAAAAACATCACTTTTGACAAACACCTCAGAAATGAAAAAGAAACACATATTCCTGTTCCCCACAGGCTGGAAAGCCGAATTCTCGCTTGATTTTCGATTCCGAGCCTACCCTGAAGAGCTAGCTCAAGGTCTAACACAGCATTCGCCTTATTTCTCAATTCAGCCCAAAAATATCACTTTTGACAAACACCTCAGAAATGAAAATAAAACACATATTCCTGTTCCCCACGGGCTGGAAAGCCGAATTCTCGCTTGATTTTCGATTCTGAGCCTACCCTGAAGAGCTAGCCCAAAGTCTAACACTGCATTCGCCTTAGGACTCAATACAGCCAAAAACATCACTTTTGACAAACACCTCAGAAATGAAAATGAAACAAATATTCTTGTTCCCCACAGGCTGGAAAGCCGAATTCTCGCTTGATTTTCGATTCCGAGTCTACCCTGAAGAGCTAGCCCAAGGTCTAACACAGAATTCGCCTTAGTTCTAAATTCAGCCCAAAAGCATCACTTTTGACAAACACCTCAGAAATGAAAATGAAACAAATATTCCTGTTCCCCAAAGGCTGGAAAGCCAAATTCTCGCTTGATTTTCGATTCCGAGCCTACCCTGAAGAGCTAGCCCAAAGTCTAACACAGCATTCGCCTTAGGACTCAATACAGCCAAAAATATGACTTTTGACAAACACCTCAGAAATGAAAATGAAACACATATTCCTGTTCCCCACAGGCTGGAAAGCCGAATTCTCGCTTGATTTTCGATTCCGAGCCTACCCTGAAGAGCTAGCCCAAGGTCTAACACAGCATTCGCCTTAGGACTCAATACAGCCAAAAACATCACTTTTGACAAACACCTCAGAAATGAAAAAGAAACACATATTCCTGTTCCCCACAGGCTGGAAAGCCGAATTCTCGCTTGATTTTCGATTCCGAGCCTACCCTGAAGAGCTAGCTCAAGGTCTAACACAGCATTCGACTTATTTCTCAATTCAGCCCAAAAACATCACTTTTGACAAACACCTCAGAAATGAAAATGAAACACATATTCTTGTTCCCCACGGGCTGGACAGCCGAATTCTCGCTTGATTTTCGATTCCGAGCCTACCCTGAAGAGCTAGCCCAAAGTCTAACACAGCATTCGCCTTAGGACTGAATACAGCCAAAAAACATGACTTTTGACAAACACCTCAGAAATGAAAATGAAACACATATTCCTGTTCCCCACAGGCTGGAAAGCCGAATTCTCGCTTGATTTTTGATTCCGACCTTTCCCTGAAGAGCTAGCCCAAGGTCTAACACAGCATTCGCCTTAGGACTCAATACAGCCAAAAACATCACTTTTGACAAACACCTCAGAAATGAAAAAGAAACACATATTCCTGTTCCCCACAGGCTGGAAAGCCGAATTCTCGCTTGATTTTTGATTCCGACCTTTCCCTGAAGAACTAGCCCAAGGTCTAACACCGCATTCGCCTTATTTCTCAATTCAGCCCAAAAACATCACTTTTGACAAACACCTCAGAAATGAAAATGAAACACATATTCCTGTTCCCCACAGGCTGGAAAGCCACATTCTCGCTTGATTTTCGATTCCGAGCCTACCCTGAAGAGCTAGCCCAAAGTCTAACACTGCATTCGCCTTAGGACTCAATACAGCCAAAAATATCACTTTTGACAAACACCTCAGAAATGAAAAAGAAACACATATTCCTGTTCCCCATGGGCTGGAAAGCCGAATTCTCGCTTGATTTTCGATTCCGAGCCTACCCTGAAGAGCTAGCCCAAAGTCTAACACTGCATTCGCCTTAGGACTCAATACAGCCAAAAAACATGACTTTTGACAAACACCTCAGAAATGAAAATGAAACACATATTCCTGTTCCCCACAGGCTGGAAAGCCGAATTCTCGCTTGATTTTTGATTCCGACCTTTCCCTGAAGAGCTAGCCCAAGGTCTAACACAGCATTCGCCTTAGGACTCAATACAGCCAAAAACATCACTTTTGACAAACACCTCAGAAATGAAAATGAAACACATATTCCAGTTCCCCATGGGCTGGAAAGCCGAATTCTCGCTTGATTTTCGATTCCGAGCCTACCCTGAAGAGCTAGCTGAAGGTCTGACACAGCATTCGCCTTATTTCTCAATTCAGCCCAAAAACATCACTTTTGACAAACACCTCAGAAATGAAAATAAAACACATATTCCTGTTCCCCACGGGCTGGAAAGCCGAATTCTCGCTTGATTTTCGATTCTGAGCCTACCCTGAAGAGCTAGCCCAAAGTCTAACACTGCATTCGCCTTAGGACTCAATACAGCCAAAAAACATGACTTTTGACAAACACCTCAGAAATGAAAATGAAACACATATTCCAGTTCCCCATTGGCTGGAAAGCCGAATTCTCGCTTGATTTTCGATTCCGAGCCTACCCTGAAGAGCTAGCCCAAAGTCTAACACAGCATCCGCCTTATTTCTCAATTCAGCCCAAAAACATCACTTTTGACAAACACCTCAGAAATGAAAAAGAAACACATATTCCTGTTCCCCACGGGCTGAAAAGCCAAATTCTTGCTTGATTTTCGATTCCGAGCCTACCCTGAAGAGCTAGCCCAAAGTTTAACACTGCATTCGCCTTAGGACTCAATACAGCCAAAAAACATGACTTTTGACAAACACCTCAGAAATGAAAATGAAACACATATTCCTGTTCCCCATGGGCTGGAAAGCCGAATTCTCGCTTGATTTTCGATTCCGAGCCTACCCTGAAGAGCTAGCTCACGGTCTAATACAGCATTCGCCTTATTTCTCAATTCAGCCCAAAAACATCACTTTTGACAAACACCTCAGAAATGAAAAAGAAACACATATTCCTGTTCCCCACGGGCTGGAAAGCCAAATTCTTGCTTGATTTTCGATTCCGAGCCTACCCTGAAGAGCTAGCCCAAAGTCTAACACAGCATTCGCCTTAGGACTCAATACAGCCAAAAATATGACTTTTAACAAACACCTCAGAAATGAAAATGAAACACATATTCCTGTTCCCCACAGGCTGGAAAGCCAAATTCTCGCTTGATTTTCGATTCCGAGCCTACCCTGAAGAGCTAGCCCAAGGTCTAACACAGCATTCGCCTTAGGACTCAATACAGCCAAAAACATCACTTTTGACAAACACCTCAGAAATGAAAAAGAAACACATATTCCTGTTCCCCACAGGCTGGAAAGCCGAATTCTCGCTTGATTTTCGATTCCGAGCCTACCCTGAAGAGCTAGCTCAAGGTCTAACACAGCATTCGCCTTATTTCTCAATTCAGCCCAAAAACATCACTTTTGACAAACACCTCAGAAATGAAAATGAAACACATATTCTTGTTCCCCACGGGCTGGACAGCCGAATTCTCGCTTGATTTTCGATTCCGAGCCTACCCTGAAGAGCTAGCCCAAAGTCTAACACAGCATTCGCCTTAGGACTGAATACAGCCAAAAAACATGACTTTTGACAAACACCTCAGAAATGAAAATGAAACACATATTCCTGTTCCCCACAGGCTGGAAAGCCACATTCTCGCTTGATTTTTGATTCTGACCTTTCCCTGAAGAGCTAGCCCAAGGTCTAACACAGCATTCGCCTTAGGACTCAATACAGCCAAAAACATCACTTTTGACAAACACCTCAGAAATGAAAATGAAACACATATTCCTGTTCCCCACGAGCTGGAAAGCCGAATTCTCGCTTGATTTTTGATTCCGACCTTTCCCTGAAGAACTAGCCCAAGGTCTAACACCGCATTCGCCTTATTTCTCAATTCAGCCCAAAAACATCACTTTTGACAAACACCTCAGAAATGAAAATGAAACACATATTCCTGTTCCCCACAGGCTGGAAAGCCACATTCTCGCTTGATTTTCGATTCCGAGCCTACCCTGAAGAGCTAGCCCAAAGTCTAACACTGCATTCGCCTTAGGACTCAATACAGCCAAAAATATCACTTTTGACAAACACCTCAGAAATGAAAAAGAAACACATATTCCTGTTCCCCATGGGCTGGAAAGCCGAATTCTCGCTTGATTTTCGATTCCGAGCCTACCCTGAAGAGCTAGCCCAAAGTCTAACACTGCATTCGCCTTAGGACTCAATACAGCCAAAAAACATGACTTTTGACAAACACCTCAGAAATGAAAATGAAACACATATTCCTGTTCCCCACAGGCTGGAAAGCCGAATTCTCGCTTGATTTTTGATTCCGACCTTTCCCTGAAGAGCTAGCCCAAGGTCTAACACAGCATTCGCCTTAGGACTCAATACAGCCAAAAACATCACTTTTGACAAACACCTCAGAAATGAAAATGAAACACATATTCCAGTTCCCCATGGGCTGGAAAGCCGAATTCTCGCTTGATTTTCGATTCCGAGCCTACCCTGAAGAGCTAGCTGAAGGTCTGACACAGCATTCGCCTTATTTCTCAATTCAGCCCAAAAACATCACTTTTGACAAACACCTCAGAAATGAAAATAAAACACATATTCCTGTTCCCCACGGGCTGGAAAGCCGAATTCTCGCTTGATTTTCGATTCTGAGCCTACCCTGAAGAGCTAGCCCAAAGTCTAACACTGCATTCGCCTTAGGACTCAATACAGCCAAAAAACATGACTTTTGACAAACACCTCAGAAATGAAAATGAAACACATATTCCAGTTCCCCATGGGCTGGAAAGCCGAATTCTCGCTTGATTTTCGATTCCGAGCCTACCCTGAAGAGCTAGCCCAAAGTCTAACACAGCATCCGCCTTATTTCTCAATTCAGCCCAAAAACATCACTTTTGACAAACACCTCAGAAATGAAAAAGAAACACATATTCCTGTTCCCCACGGGCTGGAAAGCCAAATTCTTGCTTGATTTTCGATTCCGAGCCTACCCTGAAGAGCTAGCCCAAAGTTTAACACTGCATTCGCCTTAGGACTCAATACAGCCAAAAAACATGACTTTTGACAAACACCTCAGAAATGAAAATGAAACACATATTCCTGTTCCCCATGGGCTGGAAAGCCGAATTCTCGCTTGATTTTCGATTCCGAGCCTACCCTGAAGAGCTAGCTCACGGTCTAACACAGCATTCGCCTTATTTCTCAATTCAGCCCAAAAACATCACTTTTGACAAACACCTCAGAAATGAAAAAGAAACACATATTCCTGTTCCCCACGGGCTGGAAAGCCAAATACTTGCTTGATTTTCGATTCCGAGCCTACCCTGAAGAGCTAGCCCAAAGTCTAACACAGCATTCGCCTTAGGACTCAATACAGCCAAAAATATGACTTTTAACAAACACCTCAGAAATGAAAATGAAACACATATTCCTGTTCCCCACAGGCTGGAAAGCCAAATTCTCGCTTGATTTTCGATTCCGAGCCTACCCTGAAGAGCTAGCCCAAGGTCTAACACAGCATTCGCCTTAGGACTCAATACAGCCAAAAACATCACTTTTGACAAACACCTCAGAAATGAAAAAGAAACACATATTCCTGTTCCCCACAGGCTGGAAAGCCGAATTCTCACTTGATTTTCGATTCCGAGCCTACCCTGAAGAGCTAGCTCAAGGTCTAACACAGCATTCGCCTTATTTCTCAATTCAGCCCAAAAACATCACTTTTGACAAACACCTCAGAAATGAAAATGAAACACATATTCTTGTTCCCCACGGGCTGGACAGCCGAATTCTCGCTTGATTTTCGATTCCGAGCCTACCCTGAAGAGCTAGCCCAAGGTCTAACACAGAATTCGCCTTAGTTCTAAATTCAGCCCAAAAGCATCACTTTTGACAAACACCTCAGAAATGAAAATGAAACAAATATTCCTGTTCCCCAAAGGCTGGAAAGCCAAATTCTCGCTTGATTTTCGATTCCGAGCCTACCCTAAAGAGCTAGCCCAAAGTCTAACACAGCATTCGCCTTAGGACTCAATACAGCCAAAAATATGACTTTTGACAAACACCTCAGAAATGAAAATGAAACACATATTCCTGTTCCCCACAGGCTGGAAAGCCGAATTCTCGCTTGATTTTCGATTCCGAGCCTACCCTGAAGAGCTAGCCCAAGGTCTAACACAGCATTCGCCTTAGGACTCAATACAGCCAAAAACATCACTTTTGACAAACACCTCAGAAATGAAAAAGAAACACATATTCCTGTTCCCCACAGGCTGGAAAGCCGAATTCTCGCTTGATTTTCGATTCCGAGCCTACCCTGAAGAGCTAGCTCAAGGTCTAACACAGCATTCGCCTTATTTCTCAATTCAGCCCAAAAACATCACTTTTGACAAACACCTCAGAAATGAAAATGAAACACATATTCTTGTTCCCCACGGGCTGGACAGCCGAATTCTCGCTTGATTTTCGATTCCGAGCCTACCCTGAAGAGCTAGCCCAAAGTCTAACACAGCATTCGCCTTAGGACTGAATACAGCCAAAAAACATGACTTTTGACAAACACCTCAGAAATGAAAATGAAACACATATTCCTGTTCCCCACAGGCTGGAAAGCCACATTCTCGCTTGATTTTTGAATCTGACCTTTCCCTGAAGAGCTACCCCAAGGTCTAACACAGCATTCGCCTTAGGACTCAATACAGCCAAAAACATCACTTTTGACAAACACCTCAGAAATGAAAATGAAACACATATTCCTGTTCCCCACGAGCTGGAAAGCCGAATTCTCGCTTGATTTTTGATTCCGACCTTTCCCTGAAGAGCTAGCCCAAGGTCTAACACCGCATTCGCCTTATTTCTCAATTCAGCCCAAAAACATCACTTTTGACAAACACCTCAGAAATGAAAATGAAACACGTATTCCTGTTCCCCATGGGCTGGAAAGCCGAATTCTCGCTTGATTTTCGATTCCGAGCCTACCCTGAAGAGCTAGCCCAAGGTCTAACACAGCATTCGCCTTAGGACTCAATACAGCCAAAAATATCACTTTTGACAAACACCTCAGAAATGAAAAAGAAACACATATTCCTGTTCCCCATGGGCTGGAAAGCCGAATTCTCGCTTGATTTTCGATTCCGAGCCTACCCTGAAGAGCTAGCCCAAAGTCTAACACTGCATTCGCCTTAGGACTCAATACAGCCAAAAAACATGACTTTTGACAAACACCTCAGAAATGAAAAAGAAACACATATTCCTGTTCCCCACGGGCTGGAAAGCCAAATTCTCGCTTGATTTTCGATTCTGAGCCTACCCTGAAGAGCTAGCCCAAAGTCTAACACAGCATTCGCCTTAGGACTCAATACAGCCAAAAATATGACTTTTGACAAACACCTCAGAAATGAAAATGAAACACATATTCCTGTTCCCCACAGGCTGGAAAGCCGAATTCTCGCTTGATTTTTGATTCCGACCTTTCCCTGAAGAGCTAGCCCAAGGTCTAACACAGCATTCGCCTTAGGACTCAATACAGCCAAAAACATCACTTTTGACAAACACCTCAGAAATGAAAAAGAAACACATATTCCTGTTCCCCATGGGCTGGAAAGCCGAATTCTCGCTTGATTTTCGATTCCGAGCCTACCCTGAAGAGCTAGCTCAAGGTCTGACACAGCATTCGCCTTATTTCTCAATTCAGCCCAAAAACATCACTTTTGACAAACACCTCAGAAATGAAAATAAAACACATATTCCTGTTCCCCACGGGCTGGAAAGCCGAATTCTCGCTTGATTTTCGATTCTGAGCCTACCCTGAAGAGCTAGCCCAAAGTCTAACACTGCATTCGCCTTAGGACTCAATACAGCCAAAAACATCACTTTTGACAAACACCTCAGAAATGAAAAAGAAACACATATTCCTGTTCCCCACAGGCTGGAAAGCCGAATTCTCGCTTGATTTTCGATTCCGAGCCTACCCTGAAGAGCTAGCTCAAGGTCTAACACAGCATTCGCCTTATTTCTCAATTCAGCCCAAAAACATCACTTTTGACAAACACCTCAGAAATGAAAATGAAACACATATTCTTGTTCCCCACGGGCTGGACAGCCGAATTCTCGCTTGATTTTCGATTCCGAGCCTACCCTGAAGAGCTAGCCCAAAGTCTAACACAGCATTCGCCTTAGGACTGAATACAGCCAAAAAACATGACTTTTGACAAACACCTCAGAAATGAAAATGAAACACATATTCCTGTTCCCCACAGGCTGGAAAGCCACATTCTCGCTTGATTTTTGATTCTGACCTTTCCCTGAAGAGCTAGCCCAAGGTCTAACACAGCATTCGCCTTAGGACTCAATACAGCCAAAAACATCACTTTTGACAAACACCTCAGAAATGAAAATGAAACACATATTCCTGTTCCCCACGAGCTGGAAAGCCGAATTCTCGCTTGATTTTTGATTCCGACCTTTCCCTGAAGAGCTAGCCCAAGGTCTAACACCGCATTCTCCTTATTTCTCAATTCATCCCAAAAACATCACTTTTGACAAACACCTCAGAAATGAAAATGAAACACGTATTCCTGTTCCCCATGGGCTGGAAAGCCGAATTCTCGCTTGATTTTCGATTCCGAGCCTACCCTGAAGAGCTAGCCCAAAGTCTAACACTGCATTCGCCTTAGGACTCAATACAGCCAAAAAACATGACTTTTGACAAACACCTCAGAAATGAAAATGAAACACATATTCCTGTTCCCCACAGGCTGGAAAGCCGAATTCTCGCTTGATTTTCGATTCCGAGCCTCCCTGAAGAGCTAGCCCAAGGTCTAACACAGCATTCGCCTTAGGACTCAATACAGCCAAAAATATCACTTTTGACAAACACCTCAGAAATGAAAAAGAAACACATATTCCTGTTCCCCATGGGCTGGAAAGCCGAATTCTCGCTTGATTTTCGATTCCGAGCCTACCCTGAAGAGCTAGCCCAAAGTCTAACACTGCATTCGCCTTAGGACTCAATACAGCCAAAAAACATGACTTTTGACAAACACCTCAGAAATGAAAATGAAACACATATTCCTGTTCCCCACAGGCTGGAAAGCCGAATTCTCGCTTGATTTTCGATTCCGAGCCTACCCTGAAGAGCTAGCTCACGGTCTAACACAGCATTCGCCTTATTTCTCAATTCAGCCCAAAAACATCACTTTTGAAAAACACCTCAGAAATGAAAAAGAAACACATATTCCTGTTCCCCACGGGCTGGAAAGCCAAATTCTCGCTTGATTTTTGATTCCGAGCCTACCCTGAAGAGCTAGCCCAAAGTCTAACACAGCATTCGCCTTAGGACTCAATACAGCCAAAAATATGACTTTTGACAAACACCTCAGAAATGAAAATGAAACACATATTCCTGTTCCCCACAGGCTGGAAAGCCGAATTCTCGCTTGATTTTTGATTCCGACCTTTCCCTGAAGAGCTAGCCCAAGGTCTAACACAGCATTCGCCTTAGGACTCAATACAGCCAAAAACATCACTTTTGACAAACACCTCAGAAATGAAAAAGAAACACATATTCCTGTTCCCCACAGGCTGGAAAGCCGAATTCTCGCTTGATTTTCGATTCCGAGCCTACCCTGAAGAGCTAGCTCAAGGTCTGACACAGCATTCGCCTTATTTCTCAATTCAGCCCAAAAACATCACTTTTGACAAACACCTCAGAAATGAAAATAAAACACATATTCCTGTTCCCCACGGGCTGGAAAGCCGAATTCTCGCTTGATTTTCGATTCTGAGCCTACCCTGAAGAGCTAGCCCAAAGTCTAACACTGCATTCGCCTTAGGACTCAATACAGCCAAAAAACATGACTTTTGACAAACACCTCAGAAATGAAAATGAAACACATATTCCAGTTCCCCATGGGCTGGAAAGCCGAATTCTCGCTTGATTTTCGATTCCGAGCCTACCCTGAAGAGCTAGCCCAAAGTCTAACACAGCATTCGCCTTAGGACTCAATATAGCCAAAAAACATGACTTTTGACAAACACCTCAGAAATGAAAATGAAACACATATTCCAGTTCCCCATGGGCTGGAAAGCCGAATTCTCGCTTGATTTTCGATTCCGAGCCTACCCTGAAGAGCTAGCCCAAAGTCTAACACAGCATTCGCCTTAGGACTCAATACAGCCAAAAACATCACTTTTGACAAACACCTCAGAAATGAAAAAGAAACACATATTCCTGTTCCCCACAGGCTGGAAAGCCGAATTCTCGCTTGATTTTCGATTCCGAGCCTACCCTGAAGAGCTAGCTCAAGGTCTAACACAGCATTCGCCTTATTTCTCAATTCAGCCCAAAAACATCACTTTTGACAAACACCTCAGAAATGAAAATGAAACACATATTCTTGTTCCCCATGGGCTGGACAGCCGAATTCTCGCTTGATTTTCGATTCCGAGCCTACCCTGAAGAGCTAGCCCAAAGTCTAACACAGCATTCGCCTTAGGACTGAATACAGCCAAAAAACATGACTTTTGACAAACACCTCAGAAATGAAAATGAAACACATATTCCTGTTCCCCACAGGCTGGAAAGCCACATTCTCGCTTGATTTTTGATTCTGACCTTTCCCTGAAGAGCTAGCCCAAGGTCTAACACAGCATTCGCCTTAGGACTCAATACAGCCAAAAACATCACTTTTGACAAACACCTCAGAAATGAAAATGAAACACATATTCCTGTTCCCCACGAGCTGGAAAGCCGAATTCTCGCTTGATTTTTGATTCCGACCTTTCCCTGAAGAACTAGCCCAAGGTCTAACACCGCATTCGCCTTATTTCTCAATTCAGCCCAAAAACATCACTTTTGACAAACACCTCAGAAATGAAAATGAAACACATATTCCTGTTCCCCACAGGCTGGAAAGCCACATTCTCGCTTGATTTTCGATTCCGAGCCTACCCTGAAGAGCTAGCCCAAAGTCTAACACTGCATTCGCCTTAGGACTCAATACAGCCAAAAATATCACTTTTGACAAACACCTCAGAAATGAAAAAGAAACACATATTCCTGTTCCCCATGGGCTGGAAAGCCGAATTCT
>JALIGW010000421.1:0-33385 GCA_023053685.1 Diadophis punctatus similis | reverse complement strand
TGTCTCTATCTATCTCTCCCTCCCCCTCCGTCCCTCCGTCCCTCCCTCCCTCCCTCCCTTTGTCTCTCTCTCTTCCTTCTCCCTCCCTCCCCCCTCTCTCCCCTTCTTGGCATTTAGGAAGCAATTTGTTTCAGATGACTAGCATAACAACCAAGTTCGGCAATTGCTGAAGCTCAGCGCCAGACAAAAGGGCTTGTTTGTTAACTTTCTGTGAAAGAAATCAATGGAAAGAGGCAAGGAAGGCTCATGGCTTGCAAACAGATGTAATTGCCTGGCTTACCTGCAAGGCTAATGAGGGCAGGTCAAGAAGCCAGAAAGAGCAAGCGAGCACCTGGACAAAAGGGTGAAGCGATTATTAAGCAAGCTAAGAATCACCTCACTTGACGGCTATTTGCAGTGGGAGTGTTTAAATTATGGGAAAGCTAAAAGATTTCAGTTCTGGATATGCAGGTAGCCAAGAGTTCATTTAGTGACGGTTCAAAGTTACAACGGCACTGAAAAAAAGTGACTTAGGGCCGTTTTTCACACTTATGACCGTTGCAGCATCCTCGTGGTCATGTGATTTTGGATGTTTGACAGCTGACTCACATTTACGACGGTTGCAGTGTCCCGGGGTCATGTGATCCCCTTTTGCGACCTTCTGACAAGCAAAGTCAATGGGGAAGCCAGATTCACTTAACAGCCATGTTACTAATTTAACAACTGCAGTGATTCACTTAACGACTGTGACCATAAAATGGGGCAAGGCTCACTTAACAAATGTCTCACTTAACAGCAGAGAAACCAAGCTCAATTGTGGTCGTAAGTCAAGGGCTACAGTACCTGTACTGCTCCGGTTCTTTTCATAGGCGAGGTTGCTGATTGGCCAGAGAAGCATCTGGTCCTTAGCTCTGTTTCTGAGAGTCCTTGAGGCCACTTGGAGGTTTATTTGTGCCCTCGGTGTCACCTGAATAGAAGACTGTAGTCATCTGGCTAATAACCAGAGGACTGCAAGGAATCCTTCCATTCTCCATCATTCAACCAGAACTGAAGAAGCTTCTTGGATAAGAAGTGAAATGTCTTCAAGGAAAAACAAAGAAAGTCCAGTTGCCTCTTGAAAAAACACCTTTGAGGCAACCATGACCTGGAGGACTGAGAATCTCCATAGACATTTACCCCCTGGATAAAGAATAGAGAATAGAGAATAGAGAATAGAGAATAGAGAATAGAGAATAGAGAATAGAGAATAGAGAATAGAGAATAGAGAACAGAGGTCCCCAAACTTGGCAACTTTAAGACTTGTGAACTTCAACTCCCAGAATTCTCCAGCCAGCTGGCTGGAGAATTCTGGGAGTTGAAGTCCACAAGTCTTAAAGTTGCCAAGTTTGGGGACCCCTGATATAGAATATAGAATATAGAATATAGAACAGAGGTCCCAAAACTTGGCAACTTTAAGACTTGTGGACTTCAACTCCCAGAATTCTCCAGCCAGCTGGCTGGAGAATTCTGGGAGTTGAAGTCCACAAGTTTTAAAGTTGCCAAGTTTGGGGATCCCTGATATAGAATATAGAATATAGAATACAGAATACAGAATACAGAATACAGAATACAGAATAACAGAGTTGGAAGGGACCTTGGAGGTCTTGGAAGGGACCTTGGAGGTCTTCTAGTCCAACCCCCTGCTCAGGCAGGAGATCCTATACCAATTCAGACAAATGGTTGTCCAATCTCTCCTTAAAAACTTCCAGTATTGGAGCATTCACAACTTCTGGAGGCAAATTGTTCCACGGATTAATTGTTCTCACTGTCAGGAAATTTCTCCTTAGTTCTAAGTTGCTTCTCTCCTTGTTTAGTTTCCACCCATTGCTTCTTGTCCTGCTTTCAGGTGCTTTGGAGAATAGCTTGACTCCCTCTTCTTTGTGGCAGCCCCTGAGAGATATTGGGTTAGACTGCTATCATGTCTCCCCTAATCCTTCTTTTCATCAAACTAGACATACCCAGTCCCAGCAACCGTTCTTTGTATGAAAGTTTAACCTATCCATGATCTTAAAAAGTCCTTTTCTCCGTAGGGTTGACTCAGCTGTAAACCAATCCGAACTTGCAGCTGCTGAGGTGTTTCCACCTACAATAGGAAACTTTCTATTCCATTTCGTTTCCTGTGCTCTATCAAACATTAATGACATGCATGGATGCATACCTATTTATATTAATTAGGGCATTTGTGTATTCTGTCTTTCGATCACAGCAGGGATCTGAGGTGGCTAATGTCCAATTCAGAAAATATTGCCATATCATAGGATGGGGGTTTGCAGTGTCCTGGGCAGCAGTGTCTAAAGTATTGATCTGATTCATTAAGGCAGTGTTTCCCAACCTTGGCAACTTGAAGATGTCTGGACTTCAACACCCAGAATTCCCCAGCCAGCAAATGCAAAGACTGATGTGGCTTTCCTTAAACCAAGGGTCAGCAACCTGCGGCTCTGGAGCCGCATGTGGCTCTTTCATCCCTCTGCTGTGGCTCCTTGTCACCGGTCGGCACCACAATTTTGAGAGGAGCTTCCGGTTGAGGGGAGGAAGCAGGGCATGCCAGGAGGAGACTCTACCGCAAGGGGTGGGTTTTCCGGTCAGCTCCACAATTGATAGGACTTTCGGTTAGGACTGGTAGAGGAAAAAGGATGCCGCGCTAGGAGGAGACTCTATGGTGGGGGAACCGGATTTCTGGTCGGCTCCAGAAATGAAGGGGGGGGCTTCTGGTTAGGACCTTTGTGGCTCTTTGAGTGTTTAAGGTTGCCGACCCCTGCCTTAAGCTAAAGTTAGCACCTCCCCACATAAAATCCATGGTTTGCTTATTTAGGGCTTAACAAATAACCTTCAGCTAGCACACCAGACCCAAACCAACAAACTACATTACGGCATTGTGTGATCCTGTCACTAGGCTGACATTTCCACGGTGGCCTTTAGATCCCATGCCTGGTCAGCTTCATTGACTTCATCCACATTTACAGGCTTAAGCGCTTTTTCCTTGCCCCCTCATTCATGATTAAAATGTTGCCTCTCCTGAATTGCATTAATGGCCCTTTTCCTGTAACACCAAGCCTCCATCTCTCATGATAATAGCCTGAAAATGCATTGAAAGCTTTTTTTGTGTGTGTGTGTGTGTTTAAAAGAAAAGTTGGCTAATAGTATTCTGCAGTTCCATAGTTTTAAGCCTGAAATAATTCCCTGTCTCCCAAATGAGAATAAAACCCAAATGGCTCAGCCCGCATCTCCCAAACATCGATTGTCCCTTTAAGCCATTAAATCTGATCAATGCCTCTGTCGTGAAACCAATAAAGATTGGTGGAGTTTCTTTTCCGATCTCAGGCATGTCTGCCAAACATGTTGGGTCCGAACAGTTAGCGCATTAAACCACGCTAAGATGACAGGCCATAAAACATCCGGCCCTCTTATTAAAAGTGAGATCATCTGAGGATCCCTGGGAATTATTATTTCGTTCTTTAGATCTCTAATACCTGGAAGAAGAGAAGTAACCTTGATTTCTTCGGGGGCCCTGGTTTATAAAGAATGACTGCAGCATCTTGGCTACGCTGCAGGAAGCAAAACCGAAGGGAGATAGAAAAAAAAACCTAGTTAACAAGGCTACTCAAAGAAGGCAAGGAGGCAGGCTGCCAACTTAGCACTTTCCCAGCTGGGGACCAGAAGTAGCTTATTAAAATGGTTATCTGTGTACCCCTATAAAAATGTCACATCGTTAGTGATGGAGGTTACATCTGTTGCCACCATATGTTCCTGAATGTCAGCCAAGCTCTGGCCCTCTTTGAAGGTATTCCCAGCTGAAAGGTACCTCCACCTGTCCAGAGGGTTACGCAATCTCTATGCGAGATTGCGCAACCCCAGTCATTTCATCCTCATCGATCTTGGCGGGCAGGCGAATGCAACTTCTGGCCAAGATCTCTTGGCCGGAAGGGGCTAAAGCAATAGAACTGGACAAATTACGGAAGGCAACCTCAGGAGAATGCTGGAGTCCAAAATATGGCTGGAAAGCTGAAGGCTAAAGCTTTTGGAATGGAGCTTTTGCAGTCCAAGGTCGGACATCAAAGTTAAGGTTGAAGCTTAGAGCAACCAAGAACATCAGTCACGGAAGTTCTTCAAGTACTTGTCCATGAGCAGAGGATTTCTCGGCAACTACTTCATGATTAAATCTTACCACCTCCCCTAATTATGTTCCCTGAGGTTGGATGGTACTCTGCACTCTTCTTTCAATCTTTTGACTGCAGGGATAGCTGTTCACCTGGAGTCTTTTTTGCATGTTGTGCAGATTTAATAAATCTCAGAAAGCAAACCCAGGTTTGACACAAGACGAGCACTTAAGTGTCTGGATCTTTGGTCTAATGATCTGATCCGGTCTCTAATCATCTTTTCATTCCCAGGTGAAATGTTTTTACCATCTTCAAAGCTACAGTGGAGACTAGACCATGGTGTCTGCCATATTGTCATCAAGATTACACCAAATCAATTAGCAGGAAATCGTGGGGTCCCACAATCATAGCCATAAAAACGGTATGATCTTCAAGAGCACCCAGGGGTGAAATTCAAAATTTTTCCCTACCAGTTCTGGCTTGGTGGGGTGGCAGGGGAAGGATACTGTAAAATTCTCATTCCCTCCCCATTCCTGGGGGAAGGATATTGCAAACTCTCCATTCCCTCCCCACTCCAGGGGAAGGATACTGCAAAATCCCCATTCTCTCCCCACTCCAGGGGAAGGATATTACAAAATCTCCATTCCCTCCCCACTCCAGGGGAAGGATACTGCAAAATCCCCATTCCCACCCCACTCTGGGGCCAGCCAGATGTGGTATTTGCCGGTTCTCTGAACTACTCAAAATTTCCGCTACCGGTTCTTCAGAACCGGTCAGAACCTGCTGAATTTCACCCCTGAGAGGACCTCTTTGTTTCCACCACCACTGGTGCCAAACAACACACAGACACAGACACAGACACACACCACCCAAAGCAACACAGTCACCAAATGTAATCATAAAGGTGATTCTCGCAATAGGAGAACAAAATGAAGAGGAAGGTCGTGAAGGAATAAGGAAATAGCAGAGCTCTCTAATAATGTGAACGAGATGATGAACCAACATGAAACTGTCCTCCCCTTGCTGACTATAGATGAGCTTGGTGGCCCCTCATCTGCTCAGTCGGAGTCTCAGTTGACATGATACCATCCAGCTAATGATTTTTGCACCATCTTATTCGGTCTACAGTGCTATTCCTTTCCCAGGTCTACCATTTCTGAACTGCAGCCAACTGAGCATTGATTAGCCATCTATTTTGCTGCTCCTTTATGAATCGTCTCAATTTATACCCTGGCTACACGCCCTGGCCGGGGTCGTCATGGCCCCTTGAAGAGGAGGAAACCCAGTTTTACAAAAGGAACATCACATGGAAGAAGGCAGAGCGCGGACACTAAAGCGGAAAGTATCTGGGAAAGCCGTTTGCCTAGTCTTCAACTCACTGAAGCTGGAGCAATAGGATTTCTGAAGGATGGCCATCTCCTTGCACGCTTCCTACAAAGAAGCCACCATCTTCTCTTGGACCATGGTCAGGGGTGGGTTCCTAATTTTTTTACTACCACTCTGTGGGTGTGGCTTATTTTGTGGGTGTGGCTTGCTGGCCATGTGACCGGTTGGGCGTGGCTTCTTGGACTGCTGAAGGGAGGGGAACTGAGATAGGTCCTGCCATCCATTCCCCCTCCCCTCAGCAGCTCGAGAAGCCTCGAACGTGCAAAAATGCCTAGGATCATCACCGCGTGTTCGTGGCTTCTCGGACTGCTGAAGGGAGGGGAATGGAGATAGCTCCTGCCGCCCGTTCTTTCAGCGTCTCACGCGCTCCCTCAGCCATCCTCCCCTGCTTGGACTCACTGTGGGTTGGAAGGCAGCGCATGAGCAGTGCCGGAAACTTGGCTTCTGGGCATGCGCAGAATAATTTTTTAAAAAAAAAAATTAAAAAACAAAAAAAAAATTTAAATGGCAGCGCCCAGGCACCGGCAACCGACCGCACTGGTACTGTGACGTCACCAGCGGGCCGCTACCGGTGCTATAGAGTGGACCATACTGGTAGGAACCCACCACTGACCATGGTGTACACTCTCCAGTAGTATGTCTCAATCTTGGCAACTTTAAGCGGTGTGGACTTGCTGGCTGGGGAATTCTGGGAGTTGAAGTCCACACAGTTTAAAGTCATTGAGGTTAGAAACGTTGCCCAAGCATCTCCTCCTGAGAAATCTCTTCCAATATTTTGTTATTCTAGTAGTATAGAATTTCTGCCTGTTCTTGAGCTGGCCTTCCTCCAAGGGCTGATATCAGTCTTGAAAGCCTGTTCAAAGCTCTTTTTATCTTCCAGTAAATAAAATCAAAGTGGAGGGATTTTGAGTTTCTGGTCACCCTTCCTTCTTTCTTGCAACTGTCTGGTCCTTTCTACAGGTCTCTTCCTTGGCTCACTCATCCCTTGGCTATTTTGAAGTGTTAATACCACTTTATAATGTCTTGGTAAGGCCACACTTGGAATACTGCATCCAGTTTTGGTCACCACGATGTAAAAAAAGATGTTGAAACTGTAGAAAGAGTGCATAGAAGAGCAACAAAGATGATTAGGGGACTGGAGGCTAAACCATATGAAGTACGGTTGCAGGAACTGGGTATGTCTAGCTTAATGAAAAGAAGGACTAGGGGAGACATGATAGCAGTGTTCCAATATCTCAGGGGTTGCCACAAAGAAGAGGGAGTCAAGCTATTCTCCAAAGCACCTGAGGGTAGAACAAGAAGCAATGGGTGGAAACTCATCAAGGAGAGAAGCAACCTAGAACTAAGGAGAATTTTTTTCTGACAGTTAGAACAATTAACCAGTGGAACACCTTGGCTCCAGAAGTTGTGAATTCTCCAACACTGGAAGTTTTAAAGAAGAGATTGGACAACCATTTGTCTGACATGGTATAGGGTTTGCTGCCTGAGCAGGGGGTTGGACTAGAAGACCTCCAAGGTCCCTTCCAACTCTTCTCTTCTCTTCTCTTCTCTTCTCTTCTCTTCTCTTCTCTTCTCTTCTCTTCTATTCTCTTCTATTCTATTCTATTCTATTCTATTGCCAAAGTCAATCTCATTCCTTCAGCCCCTCAAGCTTAACACCATCAAAGGAAGCCCCATCATGACCATATTGGCGTAGTCTAGGCCACCTTTCAAAATGGAGATTGGTTTCCTACTGAGGGTGTTTTGGTTATTCTCCACCATACCCAACTTAATCATCCTATACCCAAAAAAATGACATTTTCTTTCTTCTTTCTTGTCTTCTCTTTTTCTTCCCAAAGATCTACTTCCTGCTACAGATGCTCCCTTTGCTTCTTATCTTTGTCTTGGCACATTTGAAGCACTGAGCTGCAGCTGCAAGTAATGTGATTTTTGCTCCTTGGTCATGAAAATCACTGATACTCATTTGTATCCCGGGGAAGCGGTGAAGAGGAGCGAAAATGTGCGAGGTGACATCCATGCTTGCGAGGCATGCAATCCCACTAGCAAACAGGAATCCAGGTTCTTTGAGCATATGGCATGTGCCTCGGTGGCCTCACAGCCAGGACGGAGAATCTGCTGTGCAAAGAAAGAGTGTGAACATTCTCTACCAAATTCATTTGCGTTTGGTGTCGATGGAAATTAAATTCTGAAATGCAGATGCTTGGTGCAGATGGAGCAAATTAAATGGTGTAACAGCTTTGCATTATTAAGCAGGATTTTGAAGAATTGGTGACATTTAGAACTGAACACTCATGCATCCCTAGACCCAAAGCCCCCTCTATATCAGCAGTCACCGACTGGTGGTCCACCAGAAAATTTTGGTGGTCTGCAGAAAAAATATTTGCATTTTTTTATATTGCACTAAATCAGGGGTCCTCAAACTACGGGCCGTGGGACAGATATGTGCAATGAATGCTTGTGTTGCTGCAGAGAGTCTCCCCCTTTGGGGTCTTTTTGTGTGGGTCGGAGGGGGGCAGAAATTCAGCGGAGGATCAATGAGAACAATTATTCTTTTTGCAGCCCAGATTAAAATCGACAGTGGGGGTGGGTGGGAGATGAACTTGCCTCGGTCGGCTTGTTTCACAAGCCACGTATAAAAACTTCCCAAGCATCAGGTTCCAGAGCCAAGGTATTAGGTATTCTTAATCTTTCCTAATTAATTAATGCATGCATTGGATGAAGCAAGGAAACGGATTACGAAGCAACAGTTCAGCAACTAACAAGAGAACAGAAATAGATACCGGCATCTCTCGTTTTATTGTGCTTCTCTTTATTGTGTTTACAGATATTGCTTTTTTTTTTTAACAAGACCCTTCACCAGCCGGAAGATTACAACTGGCGAAAGGCTCAGGGGACGATTAGCATCTTTTAGCAATCAAGTATTTTTTAATTAAGGTATATACTTTTTTTTTTTAGGCCTGACGCTATGGCACGCTGAATTGACTACAGCATAAAGTAGATATAACTTTTACATGCACTGGAAAACCAGAGGGGAGGGGGGATGTGTGGTTTGCTTTATGGCAGTGGTCCGGAACTGAACCCTCAATATCCCTGAGATAGCTCTGCACTGAATATGTCTATGTCAGTGGTGGGTTCCTACAGGTGCGGTCCACTCTATAGCACCGGTAGCGGTCGCTGGTGATGTTACAGTACCGGTGCGGTCGGTTGCTGGTGCTTGGGCGCCACCATTTTAAAAAAAATTTAAATTTTTTTTAAAAAATTTCTTTTGCGCATGCCCAGAAGCCGAACTTCCGGCACTGTGCATGCGCTGCCTTCCTACCCCACAGTAAGTCCAAGCAGGGGAGGATGGCTGAGGGAGCGTGTGAGACGCTGAAAGAACGGGCGGCAGGACCTATCTCCATTCCCCTCCCTTCAGCAGTCTGAAAAGCCATGCCCACCTGGTCACATGGCCAGCAAGCCACACCCACAAAATAAGCCACACCCACAGAGTGGTAGTAAAAAAATTAGGAACCCGCCCCTGGTCTATGTATGTAATTAATTAATAGAAGGAACCACTTAGGAAGCAGCAGCCTGAACAGCTCATGCCTCTTCCTCCAGGGGTGGGCTTCAAAGATTTTAGCAAGGGGTTCTCTGCCCGGTTGCTGGGTGGGCGTGGCCATGGTGGGCGTGGCCTAGTCGGCCTCCTGCACCATGGTGAGGGGGGCATTTTTGCCCTCCCCGGGCTCCGGAGGCTTTCCTCGAGCCTCCGGGAGGGCGAAAATGGCCTCCCCAGGCTCCGGAGGCCCTCTGGAGGCCAGAAATGGGCCCATTT
Organism: Diadophis punctatus similis; assembly: GCA_023053685.1. Lineage (NCBI taxonomy): Eukaryota > Metazoa > Chordata > Lepidosauria > Squamata > Dipsadidae > Diadophis > Diadophis punctatus. Next base: position 24,073 of record JALIGW010000421.1, on the reverse strand, counting down.
CCGGCCTTCCCCAACTTCCGGTAGGCCCATTTTTCACCCTCCCCGAGCCTCCGTGCGCACCCTGCACTTACCTGCATCCAAAACGGGCCGCGTGGGGACTCCTGGGAGCAGCGGGGTGGGCGGGGACCAGCCAGGAGTGGGATTTGGGGGTTCTCTGAACTGCACAGAATCTTAGCTAGAGGTTCTCCCGAACCCCTGCGAACCCCCAGCAGCCCACCCCTGTCTTCCTCTATTGGTACAAAAATTACCCCCAGAATTACCATTTGGAAGACTATTGAGAAATTGTTATTTAAGAGTAATATGTATTTGTCCTTTTCCTTCCTTCCTTCCTTCCTTCCTTCCTTCCTTCCTTCCTTCCTTCCTTCCTTCCTTCCTTTCCACCCCCCTATTTCTCTCTATTTCCCTCCACTTCCTTCCTATTTCTTTCCTTCCTTCCTTCCCTCCTTCCTTTCTTCCTTCTATCCATCTATCCATCCATCCATCTCTACCTATCTTCCTTCCTTTTTCCCTCTCTTCTTCCTATCTCCCTCCACTTACATTTCTTCCTATTTCTCTTTCTTTCTTTCCTTCCTTCCTTCCTTCCTTCTCTCCCTCCTCTTTCCCTCCCTCCCTTACTTCTCTCCCTCTCTTCCTTCATCTTCCTTTTCCCCCATTCCTTCCTCCCTCCCTCCATCCCTCCCTTCCTCTGTCTCCATCTTCCTTCCTTCGCTCTTTCTCCCTTCCCTTCCTTCCTTCCTTCCTTCCCATCCTTCCTTCCCTTCTTCCTTCCTTCCTTCCCTCCCTCCCTCTCTCTCCCTTCCCTTCCCATCCCTCCTTCTGACAGTAGATTAAGTCCATTATTCTAACGCAGCCACCCAAAATGATCTGCTGGGCTGATCTCACCTACCATGTGTCTCTACAAGAAGAACAAGAGTTCCCCGGATGGCAAATGAGATTCAGGGAGCCCTAATTAGCATGCAAGGCTGGTGAGGGGAGCGGGAGGAATCTGCCAGCCTGCTTAATAACCTTGCTGCCTTTGAGGTCTGCTGGAAGGCTTCCATTAGGGGCAGAGACGATGCCATGTGTGAAGTATTTGCAGTACCCCCCCCCCCAAGCCTTGGCCCAGAAGCTCTCAAGGGTTCCCACCTTGGCCAGTGGACTTGGCACAACTCTTAAGGCCTCTTTCTGCAGAGCTAATTTATTTAACGATGTATTGATTGCCCTTCCACCACCTCCTGGCTCTCCGAAATTAGCTCAGGCTTTCAGTCAAGCCATACATGAAAACTGATGCTATTTTGCCCTGTGCTTCCCACCCAGCAGAGTTCTGCAGCACTGAAATCACTCTGTTTCCAGCATGCTGCCTTAGAAATAACAACAACAACAACAACAACAACAACAACAACAACAACAACAACAACAACAACACAAACACGACAAAGTCAAGGATTCAACAGGGATCAAGCAGCAAAAGAAGCCTTTGGAGAGACCAAGTTGACACTGGATCATTGAGTGATTTTGTCCCGGTTACAGGTAGTGCTGGACTTACAAGTGAGACATTGGTGAAATGACTTTTGCCCCATTTTACGACCTTTCTGACCAGAGCTGTGAAGTGTGTCATTGCAGCTGTTTAGTTAGTAGCGTGGTTGTGAAGTGAATCTGGCTTCCCCATTGACTTTGCTTGTCTCAAGTTTGCAAAAAGGGGATCCCATGATCTTGGAACACAGCAACGGTCATAAATACGAACCCATTGCCAAGCATCTCAATTTTGATCACATGACCATGGGGATGCTGCAATGGTCACAAGTGTGAAAAATGGTCGTAAGTCACTTTTTTCACTGTTGTCGTAACTGTGAATACATACTAAACTGTTGTAAATCAAGGACTACCTGTAGTGGGATAAAATTAATGGAAATAAATTCCTTGTATGTCCAATCACACTTGGCCAATTAAGTCTTCTCTTGTCTTCTCTTCTCTTCTCTTCTCTTCTCTTCTCTTCTCTTCTCTTCTCTTCTCTTCTCTTCTCTTCTCTCCTCTCCTCTCCTCTCCTCATTCTATTCTATTCTATTCTATTCTATTCTATTCTATTCTATTCTATTCTATTCTATTCTATTCTATTCTATTCTAAAATTTTCTTTGAGCTGACAACCCAGAGAGATGCCCCACCATTCTTGGCAACCTGGTCTCTCTCTCTCTCTCTCTCTCTCTCTCTCTCTCTCTCTCTCTCTCTCTCTCTCTCTCTCTCTCTCTCTCTCTCTCTCTCTCTCTCTCTCTCTCTCCCTCCCTCCCTACATACGTATGCTTATTCCGAAATGGCTCCAGAGAAGACAAAATGGGAAACTCAAGAGTCAAGACCACAAGAAAAAGAAGAAGAAAAATAAAATCAATCTACTTGTCCTGGAAAACATTTGGAACAGAGAGAAGAAAAAAGATAAACAAGATTCATCTCACGTCACACGCCCGGAGCAAAGGAAATGCAAAGTAAAGCATGTCTGATGAGCTGTGGTCTCCTCCAGAAATATTTTGTTTTTAACTACAAAGCAAAACATGCGAATAGGTAGATATTTTTAAAGGAAAAACTAAGGATGTCAGAAACAAATCAAAGAGAAAACTACCTGCAGTACAAACATGTCTACAATTATGTGGACATTACTACCACTCATGTTTTAAACAAAGGAAGTCTTGACCACACAGAATTGTAGAGTTAAGCCTTTCTTTACCAATTTGAAAGTTGAGAGTCGTCACGTTAGGTAAAATCTCTGGTGCAAATGGATCTTTTTCCAAGGGACTCTACCCACAACACATTCCTGGAACATATGCAGCCTTTCCTCATTTTAGAAACTTAAATTCCCCCATACTCTTACATCGAGAACAGTTGCAGGAACTGGGTATGTCTACTTTAACGAAAAGAAGGACCAGGGGAGACATGATAGCAGTATTTCAATATCTCAGGGGCTGCCACAAAGAAGAGGGAGTCAAGCTGTTCTCCAAAGCACCTGAAGGCAGGGCAAGAAGCAATGGACGGAAACTAATCAAGGAGAAAAAGCAACCTGGAACTAAGGAAAATTTTCAATTAATCAATGGAACCACTTGCCTCCAGAAGCTGTGGGTGCTCCATTATAGGAAGTTTTCAAGAAAAGATTGGATTGGATTGGATTGGATTGGATTGGATTGGATTGGATTGGATTGGATTGCATTGCATTGCATTGCATTGCATTGCATTGCATTGCATCGCATCGCATCGCATCGCATCGCATCGCATCGCATTGGAACACTTTATTTGACCAAGTGGAATTAGACCAGTGGTTCCCAATGTGGGGCCCATGCCCCACAGGGGGGGCAATTTGATTTTTAATGGGGGCAATTGGAACCTTGTTTAAACCAATTTAATGGCCTTTTAGGCTTCCTCCGCATGAGTAGGAGTTCACTTTTTCAATAGTAACAATTATATTTTTAGGATTTTAGGATTTTAGAGATGCTTAGGTGGGTCAAGGCCAAAAAAAGGTTGGGAACCACTGAATTAGACACACAAGGAATTTGTCTCCGGTACAGAAGCACTCAACCATTTAACAGATTTAACAGGTTAACAGAGTTGGAAAGGGCCTTTTACGGTCTTCTAGTTCCAACCCCCCACCCAAGCAGGAGACCCTACATCAATGATCGCGAACCTTTTTGGCACTGAAAGGTTGCGCGGAAATGTCGCATGTGTGCGCTCGTCAGGGCTGCGCTCCCGAAAAGCTGAACTTCCGGGTTCTAGTGCACATGCGCGCCTGACGATCAGCTAGCCGGCATTCATGCGCAGGCCAGTTTTCGGCACTGCCACATTTGTATTTGTATTTGTTTATTTTGTCAAGCATAAATGAATATAAGCAAAGTACAAACAGTAAAACATGATTGAATATATATATAATATTACACGCATGAATAAGAGTAGAAGAGGTATGAATATATGTGTATATTAGGACAGGAACGGTAGGCACGATTGTGCGCTTATGCACGCCCCTTACTGACCTCTTAGGAATGGGGTGAGGTCGATGGTAGATAATAAGAGGTTGAAGTTTTTGGGGTTTGGGGAAGAAACTACTGAGTCAGGTAAAGTGTTCCAGGCGTTGACAACATGCGCGAAGGGATCGCGCTCCAGAAAAGCCAAACTTCCGGGTTCTGGCACGCATGTGCGCACCCGACAATCAGCTGGCCGGCGCATATGCGCACATCAGTTTTTGGCACTGCCGCACGCACAAAGGACAGCTGATCATCGTGCGCACATGCGTACCAGAAACCCAGAAGAGAAACAGGCAAAGTTGCGCATGCCGGGCGACATGGCTTCGCGTGCCACTTTGGGCATGCGTGCCATAGGTTCGCCATCACGGCCCTACACTATTTCTGACAAATAGCAGTCCAGTCTCTTCTTGAAAGCTTCCAGTGATTTGTCCAGTATAGTATAAGGCAGTGATGGCGAACCTTTTTTTCCTCAGGTGCCGAAAGCGCGGGCGCGGGTGCTATCACACACTCGCAAGTGCCCACACCCATAATTCAATGCCTGGGGAGGGCAAAAGCAGCCTCTCCCGCCCACCAGAAGCCCTCTGGAGGCTGGAAATGGCCCATTTCCTGACTTCTGGTGGGCCCAGTAGGCTTCCCTGGAGCTTGGGGAGGGCGAAAACGCCCTCTCCCACCCCACCAGAGGCCCTCCAGAAGCCAAAAATGCCCTCCCAGAGCCTCCGCGTGAGCAGAAAATCAGCTGCCCGGTGTGCACAGGCGTGTTGGAGCTAAGCTAGAGCAACAGCTCGAGTGCCGGCAGATATGGCTCTGCGTTCGCCATCACTGGTATAAGGACTACTGCCTTGAGCAGGGCTTGAAGACCTCCAAGGTCCCTTCTAGCCCTAGGATTCTATGATTCCATCATATACGCACAGCACCAGGTGGAGACCCCAACTTCCCATCTCTCTTTTCTAAGAAAGCTCACTAACAGATCATTCTCTAGTTTGGGTAATGAAACGTCTGCAAGAAAACAGCCAAGCTCAGGGAGCGCCAAGGACCCCTCAGAAGATTCCCTGAAGGGTTAAACCCCTCCATCCCTTGCTCATTTCCAGGAGAAGGCTCCCATTCCGTCCAGAGTCCCAGCACTGCAGATGTTATTCTTGGTTCTGCCCTGGGGGGGAAGATTTGAAGCTCTCCTAATGTCCATCTCTCTGCGAAGGCAGCTTTTGAGAGGTTGGAAACTTTGAGAAAGTAGGTTGCTGATGTCATGAAGAAAATATGTCATTTCGCACTTCCCCTCAAACCTTCCGCCCAACCATCAGGGCTCCTTCAGGTTTTGAACATAACATAATGCAGAAGCAGCAATTTGAGCAGCTCTTTCCGTTTGAATAAAAAAGAGATTTATTTTTTTTCAAACTGTAGGAAAGGAAGATTTAGGCCACCCCAGATTCCAAGTGTGGAACAGGAGCGTGTGAAGCGACCAGCAATTGCAAAACAAGTATGGACTATTGGTGATCAAACATAGACATGGAGTCAGAAGATGAAGTCAGAAGAGCCGAGGTGGCGCAGTGGTTAGAGGCATTACTGCAGGTCACTTTAGCTGACTGTGATTTGCAGGTCAGCGGTTCAAATCTCACCGGCTCAAGGTTGACTCAGCCTTCCATCCTTCCCAGGTAGGTAAAATGAGGACCCAGATTGTTGGGGGCAATATAAATATACATTGCTTACTGGTGTAAACCGCTTAGAGAGTGCTTGCAGTGTGAGGCGGTATATAAATAAATAAATAAATAAATAAATAAATAAATAAATAAATAAATAAATAAATAAATAAATAAATAAATAAATAAATAAGTAAGTAAGTAAGTAAGTAAGTAAGTAAGTAAGTAAGTAAGTAAGTAAGTGTTTGGCTTCCTCCCAAAATGGGTGACATTGTCTTAGAAAGGAAGGAAGGACTTGGAAAAGGGATCAATAAATCAGTACTTGTATTCGGTTTCATCAAAGTTCTTAATGAAGTGGTTATTGATGTACGGAAAAAATATACTGTCCTATAGTTTTTGCACCCACTTTTTCTGCTGAACATAATAGTCTCTCAATTGATTGTGAACGTTCCATGACCTCTTTCAATGAAACCATTCCAAAAAGTACTCTAGACTATCCCTTATGGATTCCAAATTTAAATGCAACTTTCCAAATGTGTTCCTTTCTTGTACACAACTTTCTCGGCTGATTGTCTTCTAAAGAACCCTACCCTCAAAGGCAGAAGGGAGTGATATTCTTCAGTTGCATTTCAACAACCATCACAAACACTTACAAGATGGGGAAAGTAGCTGAAAGAGTTGTTAGGAAGACATTGGGAGTCAGAAAAAGGATACCTCTTGCTTATTTAGTTGTTAGATTTAATTTTCACCAACCTGTCAAACTATTCTCAACCACTAAGTGGCAGCAAAGAGAGTTTTCGGGTCTTCTTGGCTGTCCCCTAGTGGCCAACTGGGGATTTATACAGCCCAAATGCAGTTTCCGAAGAACTGAGATTTGAGAGAGGAAAGCCAAAGTAGCCAAGATGTTGTGTGGATTGTGGGACCCTTGGGGCTTTCTGACCATAGTTTTCTCTTGCAGACATTGCATTACGCAACTAGGTAACATCATTGGTGCTGGGAGGGAATGGGATTTTCCTCTATCATTGATGATGTTACCTAGTGGGGTAATGAAGCATCTGCAAGAAAACAACCAAGCTCAGACACCACCAAGGACCCCATAGTCTTCCTCTCCGCAAACCTCACTCCCTTCTAGCACTGATGATGTTACCTAGTTAGGTAATGAAATGTCTGCAGGAAAACAACCAAGCTCAGAGAGCACCATGTCCCCACAGTCCTCCTCCTCCTCCTCCTCCTCCTCCTCCTCCTCCTCCTCCTCCTCCTCCTCCTCCTCCTCCTCCTCCTCCTCCTCCTCTTCCTCCTCCTCCTCTCCACAAACCCCACAGTTCAACCCTGAGCTACAAATAGCTACAACCCTGAGCTGCCTTGGTAAGGCCACACTTGGAACACTGCATTCAGTTTTGGTCATTTCACGATGTAAAAAGGATGTTGAGACTCTGGAAAGAGTACAGAGAAGAGCAACAAAGATGATTAGGGGACTGGAGGCTAAAACATATGAAGAACGGTTGCAGCAACTGGGTATGTCTAGTTTAATGAAAAGAAGGGCTAGGGGGGAGACATGATAGCAGTCTTCCAATACCTCAGGGGTTGCCACAAAGAAGAAGGAGTCAAGCTATTCTCCAAAGCACCTGAAACATATGAAGAACGGTTGCATGAACTGGGTATGTCTAGTTTAATGAAAAGAAGGACTAGGGGAGACTTGATAGCAGTGTTCCAATATCTCAGGGGTTGCCACAAAGAAGAGGGAGTCAAGCTATTCTCCAAAGCACCTGAGGGTAGAACAAGAAGCAATGGGTGGAAACTAATCAAGGAGAGAAGCAACTTAGAACTAAGAAATTTCCTGACAGTTAGAACAATTAATCAGTGGAACAGCTTGCCTCCAGAAGTTGTAAATGCTCCAACACTAGAAGTTTTAAAAACGATGTTGGATAACCATTTGTTTGAAGTGGTGTAGGGTTTCCTGCCTAAGCAGGGGGTTGGACTAGAAGACCTCCAAGGTCCCTTCCAACTCTGTTATTCTATTCTATTCTAAATATTCTCTTCCAGTTGTGTGGATGTATCCCATAAGAGCGCTTATAAAAAATAAAACTTTCCTATTCTGGAGAAAGGAAGGCCATTACAAAATATGGAAGACTTCAGTGGGGTAAATGAGAAAAACAAGGGAGGGATATGGGGGGGAGAGAGTTTTCTTAACTTTCTTCTGCTCTTAATTTATTCTTTCTGCCTTACGCGGCTGTGAACTGTTCTTTACAAAAACTAAATGAAAAAGCACTTCCCCTTATTAATTATTGTATTGGATTTTTAACGTAAAGAGCAAGAAATTGTATCCACATAAAACTTTTTAAGGACAACCTCTTTTCACCCCAGTACATTTATAAAAGTCATCTACTTTCCAGAAAATATCTATCTTTTCATTATAATCGCCTAGGGGTGGTGTTTTTTTCCCCTTTGTATAATATAACAATAGAAGGGAAATTTATATTCCAGGAAAGAAGGAATGAAGGGACTGAGAACACAGGAGATACTTACAGGCTCAGCTTTTTGTTAAAAAGAAAATCATTGCCTAAGCAAAACATTAAATTGTGATGCGGTGCTAATTATTAATAAGATTCACTAGTTATGGGAGAAAAAGAGATTTGGCAAGATTCCCAATTCTGTCTTTCTACCATGGCGGAAAAAAATAATTTAACAGGTTGAATGTGAAATGCATTGCCCAAATTTTACAATCGAGAGTTTGCAATTGGTTTAGGCTGAGACTGGATCTGGCAATCATTCATATCTTAACACACAGAGTAGCATTCATGAGTAACTATAGAACACATTGTTTTTTGTAAAGGCCTTCTGTGGATCTGTGGTAGTGAAAATGTACCTCAAATTCCTTATAGAAAAGTTACTTATTTTATTTAAGGACAAGTATAAAAAGTGGAAAGAGGGGGAAATAACTAAGGCAGAATACCAGCAAATAGTCCGAGCCTGTAAAGATGAAGTGAGGAAAGCTAAGGCTCACAATGAACAAAAGCTTGCGACAAAAGTAAAAAGTAACAAAAAAAAGCTCCTTCCAACATATTAAAAACAAGGAAAAAGTCAAGGAAACAATTGGTCCATTGCAGGGAGAAAGTGGCAAGAAGGTGACAAGCAACAGGGAGAAAGCAGAGCTACCTAACTCGTACTGATACTTCAAGTGATTTTGATTCTATGCCACTGTTTATACAACCAAGGCTTGTCTATGGAGATTCTCAGTCAGAGTTGAAGAAGCTTCTTGGATGAGAAGCGAAGCCTCTTCGAAGAAAACAAGAAAGTCCACTTGCCTCTTGGGGAAAAAAAGCACCTTTGGGACAACCAAGGATTGTATTAGCTTTTTTGGCTGCTGCCGCAAACTTCTGGCTCATATTTAAGTGATCGTCTACTAGGACTCTGAAGGACCATTCCAGATTGTCTCTGCTAATCCGCGACATTGAAATCATACTGTTCTTACTAACATCCCTACAAACAGCAGCCAGGAACATTTGCCAATGAGTAGATCTGTTGATTGGAGTAGCAGATGGTGACAGGAGGTAGGTCTGTGTCACACCAGTTGTTGTCTTCATTCTTCATGCCTGGTTTTTATGGTTGATGAGAGGCTTGCCCAAATCCAGGCTGCTACAGATTAAGTCAGTTAATCTGCTCATTGTATTCAGGGGGATTCATTCTACTCTAGCCCCCAAAAAGACAACCTTAGCTAGCTTATAGAGATAAAGCTTTCTTAGAGGTTGTCACACGCTTACAGGAAAGATTAATCACCATTACTTTGAAGTAAATATCGTTCAACCAAGCACTTAGTAATGGCTGGCTTATGAAAATCCCATCAGTCAGTATACATCAAATTAACTATAGTATTATTAACTGTTGCCAGCTAACTTAAACAAATATTATGAAATAGCTTTGATGTATCACAACAATTTCATCACCGGTTAGGTGGTTGTATTTCTAATCGAAGGATTTGATCAGCCAACCTATTACTTAGTTTCATCCTTGAGGTTCTATAGGACTTCCAATTTATGCCTTTCTCTAGAGCTGGTGTCTTTATTTGGTGGAGTTCACCTGATAAATTAAGCCATGGTTTGTCTTGACTTGGCCAAAGGTCAAATCCTGACCCAAACCATCCAACAGGCTAAACTGAGACCAAACCAACCAGAGTCTTGTATACAAACCGAGTGCAAATAACCTGGATCGAGCAAATATTTGGTTTTATTTAATGACATTTCTTATTATCCAGGACCCCAATTCATGATTTTTCCTGTTAGAAGGGATGGGAGATCACAACCTACACCCTTCCTTCCTTTCTACTTCCCCATCTTCCTTCCTTCCTTCCTTCCTTCTTCATCATCTTTTTCTTTTAACGACTCCATAATCCCTCCCGGGGTGGTGTCAGGGCAAGTGAATGGAGCTATCAGAGTGTTTACTGGCCGGATGCTCTTCCTGTTGCCAATGCGGAGTTTCGTTCAGCAGATATATTCTCATTGTGCCCAGACAGAGAAATATCTGCCTCTACCTAGGATCAAACTCACAGCCTCCTGATTGTGAGGCAAGAGCTCCACCTCTAGGCCACTGCATTGCACCACTCCTTCCTTCCTTCCATCCATCCATCCATTCATCTCTCCTCTCTCCCTTGTCTCTCCTTCCTTCCTTCCTTCTTTCTTTCTTTCCTTCTTTCCTTCCCTCCCTCCCTTTCTCCCATCATCCTCGTCCAAAACTAATACAGTAACTAGAGCAAAGCAATGCTTCTCAACCTTGCCAACTTTAAGTTGGGTGGCTGGGGAATTCTGGAAGTTGAAGTCCACCGATCTGAAAGTTGTCAAAGTTGAAAAAAAACTGCAGTTGGGAATCTTGACGTCTACCTTGTTTTACTTTCTTGAAACATACATCGCAAGCAAAGTGCATTCTTTTTCCATCAAAGTCTCATTTTGAATGGGTCTGTGTTTCCTGACCCTTCCTTGTCCATTAACTGTCCCTAGAGTTTGAAGGGTTATGTTCTCCATAAGATTGTCCCACCTTATTGTTCCACACCTCTGCTTTCATACCTTCCAATCCATTTGCAGCTTGTGGGGGTTTCGTTTGTTTGGTTCTTTAGCAAAGAAAAACCTCTGCATTATTCACATCTGCTTGAAATCCAAATACGGGCATCAGAGCTGACCTTCATGGCTACATCAAAGGCATCTACCCAAACCTAGATTCTTACATCAGATCAGCGGTGGGTTGCTCCCGGTTCGGCCCAGTTCAGCGAACCGGTAGCAGTGGCAGTGGCAGGAGGCTTTGCCCACCCACCCGGGACGCTTCTGCGCATGTGCAGAAGCGTCGCGCACACGCGAGCCCGCACACATGTGAACTGATAGCGATGGGATTTATAATCCACTACAGATCCACTTTGGATAGAAATAATGTGTTTAGAAGGGACACCGATGCCTCAAAACATCATGCCTAAAGAGATGATGTGACAATCTTGCTTGGAAATAATCACTTTAGGCTAAAAAGACTTACACTGGGTTTACATACTAAGTTACCAACAAAGGAGCACTGATGATGTTATCTATGGTAATGAAACATCTGCAAGAAAACAAGCAAGCTCAGAGAGCACCAAGGACCCCACAGTCCTCCTCCTCCTTCTAGCACTGATGATGTTGCCTAGTTGGGTAATGAAACATCTGCAAGAAAACAAGCAAGCTCAGAGAGCACCAAGGACCCAACCAAACCAACACATTTCATGCTTTGTGCAAATGCAACCCTGGGACTTCAATGGACCTGCTAGCTCAGTTGAGCAAACGTAGACAATCAGTTTCCAAGGTTCAAGGTCAACTTGATTCTAGAGCTCCCAAGTCCAACCAATCCTTCCCTCAACCACTTGGTTTTTCCATTATGACCCAATGTCTCTGTGACCTCACAGCACTATGGAAACCTACTTATGTTCTGGAAGCAGAAGACTCTCAGCCTCATCTATCCATGGGCTGTTTGCTGGATGGAAAGAGGGAGAAAAGCTTAAAAGGGAGCCTGATTTCTTTGAAGATAGAAAGGGACTGCAGATCTTGCTAAGCCTGGATGAGTACGAACATTGAGCGATGAAGCAGAGGATGGACAGCGAAAGGTTTAAAAGCCCCACCTCATCCGAAGAGGAACTTAAAAGATCCGGTACATCACTCTCAACGTTATTAGTAAGTTGCTGTCTTTAATCCTTCAGTTCTACCCAAAAGCCCATCATGGCCTACAACTCAGAAGAAGATCACATGGAACGTTCTCCCCCTTCTTCTTTTGAAGTCCCCATCAGAATAACAGAATAACAGAGTTGGAAGCAGGGGTGAGATTCTACCGGTTCGAACCGGTTCAGGCGAACCGGTTCACTCCGACGATCAGGTGGGCCTGCCCGGCCGCCCCTGCACTTTACTGACCTACCGTATTTTTCAGAGTATAAGACGCACCGGAGTTTTGGGGGAGGAAAATAGAGGAAAAAATCCACCTACTAGGTATTCATCTGGCTAGCGTCCATAGTCTGGTCAGCTTCAGCACATTATTTTATCCCCTGGTTAGGGCTGAAAAAACCTTTTTCGGAGCGAGTAGCAATGAAAACAAGCCTGCAAAGACTTAGGGCTGGAAAAAAACTCCTTCGGAGGGAGTAGGAATGAAAAAAAGCCTGCAAGCCATAAGAGCTGGGAAGATCGTTAGCGCCTCATTAGGGCTGAAAAAAAAGCTACATTCAGAGTATAAGACGCACCCAAATTTTCGGCCTCTTTTAGGGGGGGAAAGGTGCGTCTTATACTCCGAAAAATACGGTATATCTTCCCAGCTGATTTGCGTGGCGAGCAAATTGCCACTCTTCAGCTGTGTTACTCCCCAGCAGTAACACGGAAGGTAAGTTTTCATAAAACTGCGCACTCGCGCGCAGTTCGCAATCACCGAATCGGTTGTTAAACCAGCAGGATCCCACCACCAGTTGGAAGGGACCTCGTAGGTCTTCTAATCCAAGCCCCTACTCAAGCCAGAAACCCTATAACAGTGATGGCGAACCTTTTTTCCCTCGGGTGCCGAAATAGTGCAAGCACGCGCTATCGCATGTGTGCGCGTGCCCACACCCATATTCAATGCTTCCCATGCGCCCCCGCTCCCCCATTTCCTGACTTCTGTTGGGCCTGGTAGGCCCATTTTTCGCCCTCCCCAGGCTCCAGAGGCTTTCATGGAGCTTGGAGAGGGCAAAAACACCCTCCCCTGCCCCCATGGAGGCCCTCCGGAGGCCGAAAACGCCTTCCCAGAGCCTCCATGCGAGCCAAAAATCAGCTGGCGGGCACTCACATGCGCGCTGGAGCTGAGCTAGGGCAACAGCTCGTGTGCCAGCAGATATGGCTCCGCGTGCCACCTGTGGCACGCGTGCCATAGGTTCGCCATCACGGCCCTATAACATTTCAGACAAATAGTTGTCCAATCGCTCCTTAAAAACCTCCAATGTTGGGGCACCCACAACTCCTGGAGGCCAGATCGGATCAGACTTTCCTCTACCATTATTATTATTATTCTAGAAAGCAAGGTGGTGGCTATAGAAGTTCTTTCTCAGCAGGCTTCGTCATGTTCCCCATTTCCACGCCGACACTTCTTTTCCCAACCCGAGACGACTCCTGCGCCTTCAAATTGAATGCCATTATTTCTTGTTTTCGATTTCAGGCGCTGCAGACCTTCTGTGATTCTAATGAGATTTGCTTAAATGCCCTTCCCCCTCTACCTGATTCCATCGATTTTATTCCCTCAAGTTCCTCTCATCAGGTTGTTTGCAACTAATTATGCATTCAATCTATGTCGACCCCTGGTAACTAAATCTCAAGTACAAAACATCTCGCCGCTCGGGGTTTTCCGATTGGAAAATTCATGGCTATAGAAAAAGGCGAGGACTGAGAAACAAGATGCCCCTTGCCAGAATTGATGCTCGCGCACAATGCAGTCGTGTGTGTGTGTGTGTGTGTGTGTGTGTGTGTGTGTGTGTGTGTACAGATAGTGTTCGACTCACGACCACAATTGAGCCCAACATTGTATATTGTTCAGTGAGACATTTGTTAAGGGGGGTGCCCCATTTTACGACTGCCCTTGCCACCGTTGTTAAGGGAATCACTGCAGTTGTTAAGTTAGTCACACGGTTCTTCAGTGAATTGTGCTTCCCCCTTGACTTGGCTTGTCAGAAGGTCGCAAAAAAAGGGGACCCCGCAACCCTGCAAACCGTCATAAACATGAGTCAGTTGATAAGCGTCTGAATTTTGACCACGTGACCACACGGGGAGGCTGCAACGGTCGTAAGTGGGAAAAATATTCCTAAGTGAATTTTTTTTCAGTGCCATTGCAACTTCGAACGGTCACTAAACGAACTGTTATAAGTTGAGGACTACCTGAATATGCGCTCTTGCATACCAATAGTCTACTGCACCTTGTGGAGATCTTGCAATGGGTTTCAGGCAACATCCACATGTGTCCCCCAGATGAGATCTCTCCTTCAAACATCTGTCATTTTAGAATAGAATAGAATAGAATAGAATAGAATAGAATAGAATAGAATAGAATAGAATAGAATAGAATAGAATAGAATAGAATAGAAAATATGGAATGGAATAGAATAGAATAGAATAGAATAGAATAGAATAGAATAGAATAGAATAGAATAGAATAGAATAGAATAGAATAGAATAGAATAGAATAGAATAGAAAATATGGAATGGAATGGAATGGAATGGAATGGAATGGAATGGAATAGAATAGAGTAGAGTAGAGTAGAATAGAATAGAATAGAATAGAATAGAATAGAATAGAATAGAATAGAATAGAATAGAATAGAATAGAATAGAATAGAATAGAAAATATGGAATGGAATGGAATGGAATAGAATAGAATAGAATAGAATAGAATAGAATAGAATAGAATAGAATAGAATAGAATAGAATAGAATAGAATAGAATAGAATAGAATAGAATAGAATAGGGAGTAGAGTAGAATAGAATAGAACAGAATAGAATTAGAATAGAATAGAGTAGAGTAGAGTAGAGTAGAGTAGAGTAGAGTAGAGTAGAATAGAATAGAATAGAATAGAATAGAATAGAATAGAATAGAATAGAATAGAATAGAATAGAATAGAATAGAATAGAATAGAAAATATGGAATGGAATGGAATAGAATAGAATAGAATAGAATAGAATAGAATAGAATAGAATAGAATAGAATAGAATAGAATAGAATAGAATAGAATAGAATAGAATAGAATAGAAAATATGGAATGGAATGGAATGGAATGGAATGGAATGGAATGGAATGGAGTAGAGTAGAGTAGAGTAGAGTAGAGTAGAGTAGAGTAGAGTAGAGTAGAGTAGAGTAGAGTAGAGTAGAGTAGAGTAGAGTAGAGTAGAGTAGAGTAGAGTAGAGTAGAGTAGAGTAGAATAGAATAGAATAGAATAGATTAGAATAGAATAGCTGCTGGTTTGTTTGTTCTAAAAGAGCCACTCTGGGGTTGTTGTTTTTAAGGCAGCCTGTTCTCTTATTCATATTTTGCAGCTTCTGAATGACCTTAAAGGGGAAATAAGTCACTTGGAACCTAAGATTTATTGAGTATTTGCCAGTTGTGGGGAATTTCCATATTAAAGTCAGAAGATTTCATTGCAGCAGGTTGCAACTTGTGAGAACGTCTAACTTTCAATATGCAAAGGGATGTTTCATGGATGACCTGGAAGATCTGTTTGAAGATTCCTTTGATTTTAACGATCTAATGATGCTAGTGCTTTGGTATCTGCTTATTCACCCACTAACTCAGAGGTCTTCAAACTTGGCAACCTTAAAACTTGTGGACTTCAACTCCCAGAATTCTCCAGCCAGCTATCAATTCTGGGAGTTGAAGCCCACAAGTCTTAGAAGTTGCCCAGTTTGGGGACCCCTGCTCTAACTGAAAAGGAGAGGAGACCTTCAGACTCTCTTCTCTTAGAGTACTCATTTGATGGTTCTGTGACCTGTAATAAAAAATTCATATATTTATTCACCAGTAAGATCCGTGACTTTACACAAGCAATAACGCAACACAAACATTCCTCTCTGAAATAGCCACACTGTCTCTGTTGGAAGGTTAAGACCTAAAGCTCAGATCTAAAGTGGTGCTACATTTTGATTTGGGAGTCATAGAACATAGAATAATACAGTAGATTGGGGAGGGACTTTGGAGGTCTTCTAGTCCAACCCCTTGCTCAAGCAGGAAACCCCATACCATTTCAGATAGATGGTTGTCCAGTCTCTTTTTGAAAGCCTCCAGTGATGGAGCACCCACAGCTTCTGAAGGCAAGCTATTCCATTGGCTGATTGCTCTAACCATTGGGAAATTTCTCCTTAGTTCTAGGTTGCTTCTCTCCTTGGTTAGTTTCAATCCATTGTTTCTTGTCTTGCCTTTTGCTACTTTGGAAAATAGTTTTGACCCCCCCCCCTCATCTTTGTAGGAGCCCCTCAAATATTGGAATGCTCCAATCATGTCTCCTCTCGTCCTTCTTTTCAACTAACTGAACCTCCACTTATTTGATTTTTCATTCAATTCAGAGAATAAAGAAACTGCCCATCGATGCTGCCGAATGGGAAAGCTATTTTGACGAGAGTGGGCAGATTCTCAAGTCACGAAACTATGTGGCTTCCCAAATTTTGGAGAAGGTGAGTGTGCTTGGTGAACACTAAAGAACAGGGTGGTTGTGGGACCTCAAGAAGATAAAATGTCCACCTTGATTCTCTTCTTACAATTGGCTCTATTTTTATCCAAGCCCAGCCTTATCCCAGCACGGTTGTTTTTTAAGAGTCAGTTCCCACGACCAGTCTGGCTGTTGTCCAGGCCACATGGGAAATGTAGTTCACAAACCCCTGGAGAATATCAGATGTGGTCTACTTTAATGGTTTGGATCCTAGTTTTCCATGTGAAGGAGCTAATTTAAGATGAAGTTTTCCCGGGGTGGGAACTCTGATATGAAAGTCCCCTTTCTCGTGGATGCGTCATATTTGTCTGCACAGGGAACAAAAATTTTGACCGACACAAACTGCAAACTAGGGCATACAAAACCTTTGCTAGACCAATCGTCGAATACAGCTCGTCTGCCTGGAATCCGCACTGTATATCGGACATTAACACAATTGAGCGAGTCCAGAGGTATTGCACGAGAAGAGTACTCCGCTCCGCTTGAAATTTTGGGCTTGGACAACCTAGAACTACGCCACCTACGGTCCGACCTAAACCTAGCACACAAAATTATCCGCTACAACGTACTACCTGTTAATGACTACTCCGGCTTCAACCGCAAAAAATACACGAGCACACAATAGATACAAACTCAAGGTAAACTGCTCAAACTCGATTGCAGAAAATACGACTTCAGTAACAGAGTGGTCAATGCCTGGAATGCACTAACTGACTCTGTGGTTTCCTCCCCAAACCCCCAAAACTTTAACCTTAGGCTGTCTACTGTTGACCTCACCCCATTCCTAAGAGGTCTGTAAGGGGGCGTGCATTAGCGCACCAACGTGCCTACCATCCCTGTTCTACTGTCCCCATTTGTTTGGTACCCATTTATTATGTTCATATTTATGTTTATACTATACCTGTTATCTTGTACATGTTTGACAAACTAAGTAAATGAAGGAAGGGAGGGAGGGAGGGAGGGAGGGAGGGAGGAAGGAAGGAAGGAAGGAAGGAAGGAAGGAAGGAAGGAAGGAGGGAGGAAGGAAGGAAGGAAGGAAGGAAGGAAGGAAGGAAGGAAGGAGGGAGGGAGGGAGGGAGGAAGGAAGGAAGGAAGGAAGGAAGGAAGGAAGGAAGGAAGGAAGGAGGAAGGAAGGAAGGAAGAAAGGAAGGAAGGAAGGAAGGAGGGAGGGAGGGAGGGAGGGAGGGAGGGAGGGAGGGAGGGAGGAAGGAAGGAAGGAAGGAAGGAAGGAAGGAAGGAAGGAGGAAGGAAGGAAGGAAGGAAGGAAGGAAGGAGGGAGGGAGGGAGGGAGGAAGGAAGGAAGGAAGGAAGGAAGGAAGGAAGGAAGGAAGGAAGGAAGGAAGGAAGGAAGGAAGGAAGGAAGGAAGGAAGGAAGGAAGGAAGGAAGGAAGTAAACAATGGGCCAAGAACCAACTAGGAATCCAGCTGTCTCCCAGCATCTAATTCATGCAAAACACAATAGTTCTCCTTTCCCAACCATTCTTCCCCTGTTCAAAAGTGAGGTTGCCATGGAGATGAGATGCCTGGGCAACTTTAGAGAGAGAGAAAATCCATCCCTGGAGTTCTTTTCAGTGGTGGTACGAGCAGATTTCTCCAGCCAATTTGAGGTCAGGAGGATTTGTTTCTCCGCGGATAATCCCAGGGATTGAGAAACAAGGTCTATTGTGAACGCGGAATTTCAGGTGGGGACAATAGTCGCAGCAGCTTAATTGTCCACATTTTAATTTGAAGGAGCAGGATCATTTTTAATTGCAAAAGTCCCTTTTATGCATTGCCACGGATAATTCATTTTCGTCCCATTTATCTTCTCCTTGCATCTCAGAGCCACCCACTGCCTGGACAGATGGGGAATAATACTGTACAAGACAATAGCCGGGGGAAATGATTGAAGGGCCATACAGAAGTATCGTTAATAGAAGGAAGAAAATAAAGGAAGAAGTTAAAATGTGGTTCACGGTCAAATTACCATTTTGAAAAAGCTGTATGCCTAGACATGCCATTGAAGCTTTATTATTTGCTAATATAAGAACACCTCCTTCTCGCCACTCTAAAAAAAAAAAGAAAAAAGGCAAAATAAATGACTTAAAACTGTCGTGGGAAAGAAAAAGGCCCATAGTGGGAAAATATTAAAATCTGAGAACTGCAATTGCAGTCTTATATACTTTGGTCTTCCTTTACGAGAGTTTCTTGGTGCCCTCTGAGATTGGTTGTTTTTTGCAGACTTTTCATGACCCAAACTAGGTAACATCATCAGTGCTGGCAGAAAGTGGGGTTTATGGAGAGGAGGAGGAGGAGGAAGAGGAAGAAGAAGAGGAGGAGGAGGAGGTGGTGGTGGTGGTGGTGGTGGAGGAGGAGGAGGAGGAGGAGGAGGAGGAGGAGGAGGAGGAGGAGGAGGAGGAGGAGGAGGAGGAGGAGGAGGAGGAGGAGGACTGTGAGGTCCTTGGTGCTCTCTGAGCTTGGTGGTTTTCTTGCAGACATTTCATGACCTAACTAGGTCACAGCATCAGTGCTAGAAGGGAGAAGGGTTTGTTGAGAGGAGGAGGAGGAATGGAGGACGATGTTTTGGAGACCCCTACTCTATGCCATCATAATCTGGATAAATTTAGCACCCCAAGTTTCTTTCAATCCTGGAGTCATTTTGCTTTATTTTAAAAGAAAACATAAAATGGCCAAGTTCTTCCGCATCCATGTTCTGTTGTCTCTATTATGGAACCCCTACAGCAAGTGCCCTTGGCACTAAGGAGGGGTTCTGTTTGCCAGTCTATAAGCTGGCTTCTGCTTTTCCTGGCAAGGTGGCTTGATTGCTTCCTGAAGTTTAATTATGCTTTGGCACTTAGAATTCCATTTTTGGAGAAAGCATGACGTTCGCTATGGCTGCTCTCTTCCTCCAAGCATCCTTCGAAGGTTTTCATCAAGCCAGATATTTTTGGTCAGGCTGGTTTTGAGCAAATTGTCGCCTTTCCCAAATATGGGTCCCCTTCAGGGGCGGGTTCCTAATTTTTTTACTACCACTCTGTGGGCGTGGCTTATTTTGTGGGTGTGGCTTGCCAGCCATGTGACAGGGTGGGCGTGGCTTGCCGGTCATATATTAGTTATTTCAGAGAGATGTTACTACTATTTTTGCTATTTTATACCTTACATGAAAAGCTTTGCATACAAAGTGTGTGTTACACCATGGCATCACAGCAACCTTTATATGCAGAAAATGCTATAGTTAAAAGACAAACAAGTCTCATACAGCATTTTTGGTTTCAGTCATGGATTCCTTAGACGAAAATATTGAGGACTGTTAAAAGAACAGTATCTTTTAACAGTCCTCAATGTTTTCGTCTAAAGAATAACAGTATAAAACTGTATAAAATTAACAGTATAAAAGGTTAAGCTTTCGGAAAATGCCCACTTTGGGAAGCTTTAGGCAAAAGCGAAGGAAAAGTGTCAAATGCGAGCTTCTTATTATTTTCAAGCGAAGGGACAAGGAAAGACTTAATTGTCAGGTTTCTGGGCATGCGCAGAAGAAATTTTTTTTTAAAATGGTGGCGCCCAGGCACCGGCAACCGACCGCACCGGTACTGTGATGTCACCAGTGGGCCGCTACCGGTGCTATAGAGTGGACCGCACTGATAGGAACCCACCACTTGTCCCCTTCCAGGCTTGTCAAAACTCCCAGAATCCTGTGGATGATTCCCAACATTCTAAGCCTGCACGGATACCAAAGTTGGAATTCTAGGAAATGTAAATCCCCGCATCTCTGGAAGGAACCGGGTCAGAGAAACTGAGCATAGATCCCTCAAAGGAAGAGAAGGTCAAAGGATTTTTTTTGAATGTTGTTTTTTGTTGTAGGGGTTGGATCTTTCTGTGAGATCAGAAGCTTGGAAATTCCTCACTGGCTACTATCCCTGGAAGAGTTCCTACGATGAGAGGCTCACAACCGACAGCATGAGACGGTGTGTAAATTAAGTCCTGATGTGGGTAGTGCTCATTTTATGCAGATCAGCCACTTCCAGATCCATTAAGAGGACATGCGCAGAATTCTCAGCTAGCACGGGGATCCACCCTCATCATCATTTAACGACCCCAAAATCCCTTGCGGGGTGGAGTCTGGGCATCTGAATGGAGCTAGCAGAGTGTTTTAATGGCCGGATGACCTTCCTGTCGCCAATGCGGAGTTTTGTTCAGCAGATAAATCCTCAGTGTGCCCAGAGAGAGAAATATCTGCCTCTACCTAGGATCGAACTCACAGCCTCCTGATTGTGAGGCGAGAGCTCCACCTCTAGGCCACTGCACCACTCTACGGGGATTGTTAAAGTGAGAATAAATCTCATAGAGGCGATGTGGATCTTTTCTTGGAATTCAGACATTTAGAAATAAAGCCGAGATTAAAAGTCTAATAGAAAATATTTATTTCGGTACAAAAACAATAAATCATGAATAGTCACATCTTGCTAATAAATCGTGACCGCTCCGGTCAGAACCAAACCACAAGTGATTAATGGAGAATCAGGAATGCAGACATGCGCAGAAGATCACATCACGTGTCCTGCTTGTATTGGAATGTACCATAATATTAGGATAGGGATGCATCACCCTGCATAGACATACAACTGGCAATATTCACACCGTGACAGGGATCCACCATGGAGGCTAGGAATTCTGATACTTGTGTCACACGCATACTTGGACAGAGCCAGGGCTGAAGAAACCGAGATGTTCTTCTGAGTTTTCACGTCTATCTCATTGGTTGTTCAGTCTTGTCATCTGTGGCTCCCTTCCCCTTTGCAGGAAAAGCTATGAATCCCTGTGCAACATGTACACCAAGATCGAACCGCTGCTGGAAACAGAGCATCGAGACTTCACGGAAGTCCAGAATGTTATACGTAGGTATCCCAAAAGTCTTAGGTGAAGGGTGCAAACAGAATTGGTGGTGGATCTCATTATAAGAAGATGCGTTTCAAGGGGGGGGGGAATAAGAAACATGTTCTTAAAATTGGTGCCTATTCTATATGTCTATGGAGATTCTCAGTCCTCCAAGTCATGGTTGTCCCAAATATGCTTTTTCAAAAGGCAACTGGACTTTGTTTTTCCTTGAAGACATTTCGCTTCTCTTCCAAGAAGCTTCTTCAGCTCTGACTGGATGGTGGGGAATGGAAGGGTTTATAGCATTCCCCACTATCCAGTCAATGCTGAAGAAGCATCTTGGATGAGAAGCGAAATGTCTTCAAGGAAAAACCAGAAAGTCCTCTTGAAAAAGCACCTCTGGGACAACTGAGGACACAGATTAAACCTCCAAGTGGCCTCAAGGACTCTCTAAAAGGATGCAAACGACCAGCTGTCTGCAAGGAGTATAAATCCTTCCATTCCCCACCATCCAGTCAGAGCTGAAGAAGCTTCTTGGATGAGAAGCGAAATGTCTTCAAAGAAAAACAAGAAAGTCCAGTTGCCTCTTGAAAAAACACCTTTGGAAACAACCATGACCTGGAGGATTGAGAATCTCCATTGGTGTTCATTAAGTATCTGTAGGGATTTGGTGATTAATGTAGGTATATCGTTTCTTTTATTAAAGAAACTGAATATGTACGGTATGTTATGTCAAAGAGGCAAATATGTCTATAATAAGACCAAAGATGGGGGCGGGGGGGGCAAAGCCTTAGATACCACCCTAAAGGTCTTTCAGCAAAAAAATGCTCATAAGGAATGAATGGACTCACTTAACAAACACTATAGTATGTTCACTTAATGACTGAGGCCAAAAAAAGTTATAAAATCAGGTCAGTCATGTGGGTGCCTCGACTTACAGCAGGGGTGGGTTCCTCCCGGTTTGGACCGGTTTGCCCAAACCGGTAGTGACCCGCTGGTGATGTCATGATGATGTCACCGACCCAGTTCGGTCAGTGCCAGTCCGTGGGCGCCGCCATCTTTTTTTTTAAAAAAATCGATTTTTTCTCCCGAATTTTTTTTTTATTTTTTTTTCTTCTGAGCATGCTCAGAAGCTGAGTTTCTGGCACTGTGCATGCGTTCGCATCTTGTTTAGGGCTTTTTATTTTCCATTTATTTATTTTCTGATGTTTTGGCACTGCACGCCCATGAGGCATGGGAGGAAGCGAACTGGCAGCGAGGTAAGTTAGAACCCACCCCTGACTTACAACCATCATGACTTACAGTGGACATTCCAGCCTCGTCAGCGGTCGTAAGTCAAGGGCTACCTCCTGTAATGCAATGAAGATGTTCTACACACTCATGGGCAAATGGCTTTTCTCCTTGCTGTAAGGTTCCAGTTAAATGACTAAAAAACCAAAAGGGGAAAAGGGAAATTTTTTGGCGGCCCACCTTCTACCCATTCTGCAACATCATTCATATATCCTCTTCTCCAGTCATTCTTTCAAACTGGTCCCCATGTGCTTCTTTGGTTGCCTTGATACTTGCTAAGTACTCACTCCTAGCTTGAAAGTTGTTTTGTTCTAGAAGGAGATCAATAATCCCCAAAGAGAGACAGATGAGAGGATTTAAAATGACAAGAAGAAGAAAAGAAAGAAGAAAAAGAGGAAGGGGTGAGATGAGAGAGAGAGAGAGAGAGAGAGAGAGAGAGAGAGAGAGAGAGAGAGAGAGAGAGAGAGAGAGAGAGAGAGAGAGAAGAAGAAGAAGAAGAAGAAGAAGAAGAAGAAGAAGAAGAAGAAGAAGAAGAAGAAGAAGAAGAAGAAGAAGAAGAAGAAGAAGAAGAAGAAGAAGAAGAAGAAGAAGAAGAAGATAAGATGTAATTTTGAAAGAGCCAAGTGGAAAAACACCTAAGAATCCATCTTCTTACATTAGACAGGAAAGCCATGATGGATTATTATAATTTTATTCAGATCTCCTTTTCTGTCTTTTCCCAGCTGTCTAACAAAAAGAATATTAAACGATACAGCAAAATTAAGGCTACAGATCAATGAAACGGACATAAATCAACGCGAAGCAGACTCAAGAAAGATTTACAACTGAGATGGGATGCAGGCCAAGCCCTTCAGATATAATAGATATTCTCTCTTGCTCGAGAATTCTTTAAACAGGTCACATACTGAGGAAATGTTCCCCTTTATTGCCCGTTCTCTTCCCCAGAATTGGAATCAAAAGAGACCATTTTCCCACTTTTATGGGGGGGGGAGGGGAAGTAGCATGTTAGATTATTCCACTTTCCGTCCTTACACGGTTTCCAACCCACTTGGGAATTTAGTATCTCTCAACGTCTCCACTCGGAGGTTGAAATATTTGGCTTTCTTTTAAATTGCCTTGCTGTTTGGGTTCTTTTATTATTATTTTACTTCCTCCTAACGATCAATTTCAGCCTTCAGTGAGGGACTGTTTAACTTTGAGAGGGGTTACTAAATTAAGAGGTGCCGATGAGCTCTTCAGTAGCTCTACCAGGAGCAATAGAGAGGCTTAATTCAAGGAGCACTGTAGAATGAGTAACTTATTGCTCTTACTTGTGAGTAGGGATTTCTTTCTGGGTTCTCTTGACTGGATTTTGAGATTCTGTTGTTATTGTTGTTCCTTCCTTCCTTCCTTTACTCCATCCCTCTTTCTTTCTTTCTTTCTTTCTTTCTTTCTCTTTCTTTCTCTTTCTTTCTTTCTTCTTCCTTCCTTCTTCCCTTCCTCCCTTTTCTTCCTTCCTTCCTTTCCTTCCTTCCTCTCTTCCTCCTCCTCCCTCTTTCCTTCTTTTTCCTCTTTCTTTCCTTCCTTCCTTCCTTCTCCCTCCCTCCCTCCCTTCTTTCTTTCTTT
>JALIGW010000420.1:17500-35262 GCA_023053685.1 Diadophis punctatus similis | reverse complement strand
AATTGGTGCACAAGACGAATCTGTGCAAAGGTCCCCCTAGCCACAGCTGAAAGATGTTGCTCCAATTTTAGCTGTGGATCTAGGAGGACACCCAAATTGCGGACCTGTTCCGAGGGAGTCAATTTTTCTCCCCCGAGAACCAGGGAGGGACAGTCGACATAATCCTTGGGAGGCAAAATCCAGAGCCACTCAGTCTTGTCTGGGTTGAGCCTGAGTCTGTTCACTCCCATCCAGACCCTCACATCGTCCAGGCAGCGGCACATTACATCAACTGCTTCACTGAACTGACACGGGGTGGAGATGTACAACTGGGTATCGTCAGCATACTGCTGATACCTCACCCCGTGTCGTCGGATGATCTCACCCAGCGGTTTCATGTAAATGTTAAACAGGATGGGCGAGAGGACCGAACCCTGTGGCACCCCGCAAACCAGGGGCCTAGGGGCCGACCTCTGCCCTCCTGTCAACACCGACTGCGTCCTGTCAGAGAGGTAGGAGGAGAACCACCGTAAAACAGTGCCTCCCACTCCCACCTCCCCAAGACGACGCAGAAGGATACCATGGTCGATGGTATCGAAAGCCGCTGAGAGGTCAAGTAACACCAGGATGGAGGAATGACCCCCATCCCGTGCTCGCCAGAGATCATCCATCAGTGCGACCAAAGCAGTCTCCGTACTGTAGCCGCGCCTGAAACCCGATTGAAAGGGATCCAGATAATCAGTATCCTCCAATAGCCGCAGGAGTTGGAGCGACACCACTTTCTCTACAACTTTACCCAAGAAGGGTAAGTTGGAGACTGGACGGAAGTTCTTTAAATCCGCTGGGTCCAGGGAAGGCTTCTTGAGGAGGGGCCTCACCACCGCAGCTTTTAAGGGCTGCGGGACGGACCCCTCTCTCAAAGATGCGATCACAACAGCCTGGAGCCAGCCGCGTGTCACCTCCCTGCTGGCCGAAACCAGCCAGGAGGGACACGGGTCCAATAAACAAGTGGAGGCGCTCATCGCTCCTATGGCCTTGTCCACATCCTCAGGAGTGATAGGCTCAAACTCCTCCCAAATAACAGGACTAAGACTCGCCCCTGTCATCTCGGCCTGCCCTGTCCAAATGGAGTCCAGGTCTGTCCGAATCTGAGTGATTTTATCCGCCAGGAACTGGGAAAATTCCTCAGCTCTACCCTGCAAGGGTTCTTCGCCCCCCCCCCCTTTGCGAGGAGGGAGCGCGTCACCCTAAACAGGGCGGCTGGGCGGGAGTCGGCGGACGCAATAAGGGCGGAAAAATGCGCACATTTTGCCGCCCGTATCGCCACTAAGTAAGACTTAATGCAAGTTCTTAAAAGTGTCCGGTCAGACTCAGCTTTACTGGCTCTCCATCGTCGCTCTAGGCGTCTCTTTAGGCGCTTCATCTCCCGGAGCTCCTCAGTAAACCAAGGAGCCCTCCGGGATCCGCTGCCACGGAGAGGCCGCAAAGGCGCAATCCGATCTAAAGCCCCTGTTGCCGCCTGATTCCAGGCAGTCACTAGAGCCTCAGATGAATCGTGTACCAGGGAGAATTATTATTATTATTATTATTATTATTATTATTATTATTATTATTATTATTATTATTATTATTATTATTATTATTATTATTATTATTATTATTATTATTATTATTATTATTATTATTATTATTATTATTATTATTATTATTAAATGGATTAGAAGGGATGTTCAACATCTTCTAATCCAACCTTTCTCAAATTTGGCAACTTTAAGATGCGTGGACTACAATTCCAGGCTGGTTTGGGAATTCTGGGAGGTAAAGTCCACACATCTTAAAGTTGCCAAGTTTGAGAAACACAGATCTAATCCAAACAAAACCTGTTGGTTTACAACATGGATTTGGGGATACTGAAGAGCATTACTGCACATGTTGTCAAGGGAAGAGAAAGAGGAAAAAAGAAAGAAGCAACAAAGAAGAGCTGCAAAGCAAGTCAAGGCCAGAAAATGTTAATCTTGACGGATATCATAGAAAAGTAGAGTTGAAAGGGACCTTGGAGGTCTTCAAGTCTAAACCCCTGCTCACATATACCAGTGATGGCAAACCTTTTTTGGTTCGCGTGCCAAAAGGGTGTGTGTGCACGCGCTAGCGTGCGCACACGAGCTGAGATAGCGCAGTGGTTAAAAGCAGCATTGCGACCTTCAGCTGATTGCTAGTTCAGCAGTCCAGCTGTTCGAATCTCACTAGGCTCAAGGTTGACTCAGCCTTCCATACTTCCGAGGTGGGTAAAATGAGGACCCAGATTGTTGGGGGCAATATGCTGAACTCTGTAAACCGCTTAGAGAGGGCTGTAAAGCACTATGAAGCGGTATATAAGTCTAAGTGCTATAGTGCTATTGCTACACCCATTCCCTCCCCCCCACGCATGTGCACAACCCCCCCATGCTGCCCCCTGCGCTTGCGCACACACCCCCCACCCCCGCACAAAGGCCTTACTGGGTCAGTGAAAAATGGCAAAACGGGCAAAACGGAAGTTTGGAAAACACACTTCCGGTTTGCCCGTTGGGCTGTTTTTCTCATTCTGGGGCTTCAGGAAGCTTCCCTGAACCCTCCAGAGTGCGAAAAACAGCCCAACGGCAAACCGGAAGTGCGTTTTCCTGAACTTCCGGTTTGCCCGTGAAGCTGAAATAGGGCAACGCCTCGCGTGCCCTCCGATATGGCTACGCGTGCCACCTGTGGCACGCTTGCCATAGGTTCGCCATCACTGCCCTATACCATTTCAGGCAAATGGTTGTCCAGTCACTTTATGAAAACTTCCAGTGATGTAGCACCCACAACTTCTGAAGGCAAGCTGTTCCATTGGTCGATTGCGCTCACTGTTAGGAAATTTCTCATTGCTTCTCTCCTTGATTAGTTTCCATCCATTGCTTCTTGTCTTTCCTTTTGGTGCTTTGGAAAATAGTTTTACCCACTCATCTTTGTAGGAGCCCCTCAAATATTGAAAGCCTGCTATCATGTCACCCCTAGTCCTTCTTTTCTCTGGACTAGATACACCCAATACCTGAGCTGTTCTTCATATGTTTTAGCCTCCAGTCCTCTTATCATTCTTGTTGCTCTTCTCTGCACTCTTTCCAGAGTCTCAACATCTTTTTAATATTGCTGGATACAATATTCCAAGTGTGGATAGAACTGGATACAATATTCCAAGTGTGGTCTTACTTAAGGCCTTGCAAAGTGGTACTAGAACTTCACGTGATCTAGATTCTATCCCTCTGTTAATCCCTCTCTACTGTAAGCCATCCAGACTTACATACAAAGAGGAAGTCCTCTACTTATGACGACAGTTGGGAACCAGAATTTCCATTGCTAAGAAAAGCTTGTTGTTAAATGAATCCAATTTTACCATTTTTTTTTGCCATGGATGTTAAATGAATCGTGCAATTGTTAAGTGAATCACGTGGCTGTTAAGTGAATGGAGGTTCTTTCTTTGACTTTGAGGAAGAACATGGTACAAAAGTGGATAAAACCAAGCACCACCTGAGGCACCAAATCATCTCTTTATGATCCTTTCTTCACAGAACCACCATTGCTCTGAGTTCTTTTGTACATTTCCCCCATCATTTTAAGGCAAGAAATCATGGCAGCTAATGCCCATCTCCATTAAAGAATAGCAATAGCACTTAGACTTATATACCGCTTCATAGTGCTTTACAGCCCTCTCTAAGCGGTTTACAGAGTTCAGCATATTGCCCCCAACAATCTGGGTCCTCATTTTACTGACCTCAGAAGGATGGAAGGCTGAGTCAACCTTGAGCCGGTGAGATTTGAACAGCTGAACTGCTGAACTAGTAGTAGCCTGCAGTGCTACATTTAACCACTGCGCCACCTCGGCGCAGACCTCCCAAACTCTCCTTCCAAACCAGCACCATCCATTTCTCACAAGTGACCAACTCATGGTTCTCAGTCCTCCAATGCAACTACCAACCACTTAAACATCTACAAGATGTTTCTTAAACATGAAACATCTCCAAGAAAACCACCAGGCTCAGAAGGCAACAAGGACCCCACAGTCCTACTACTACTACTACTACTACTAGCAATAGCACTTAGACTTATATACACTTCATAGTGCTTTTACAGCCCTCTCTAAGCAGTTTACAGAGTCAGCATATTGCTCCCAACAATCTGGGTCCTCATTTTACCGACCTCGGAAGGATGGAAGGCTGAGTCAACCTTGAGCCTGGTGAGATTCGATCGGCCAAACTGCTGGCAGCCGGTGATCAGCAGAAGTAGCCTGCAGTACTGCACTCTCACTACTGCGCCACTGTGGCTCTACTACTCCCAAACCCCACTCCGTTCTAGCACTGATGGGTAATGAAATATCTGCAAGAAAACCAACGAACTCAGAAAGCACCAAGGATCCCATAGTCCTCCTCCTCCTCCTCCCAAACCCAACTCCCTTCTAGCGCTGAGGATTTTACCTGGTTGGGTCATGAAACATCTGCCAGAAAATCACCAGGTTCAGAGAGCATCAAGGACCCCACACTTAAAACACACTTCTGACAGTGAGAACAATCAACCAATGGAACAGCTTACCTTCGGAAGTTGTAGGAGCGTCATCACTTGAGACTTTCAAGAACAGATTGGACTGCCATTTGTCAGAAATGGTGTAGGGTCTTCTGCTTGAGCGGGGGGGGGTTGGACTAGATGACCTATAAGGTCCCTTCCAACTCTGTTAATCTGTAAAACTTCTCTCCTTGTCTAGTAGCATGTAGTAAATACTGAATCTTTGAGTAGCAACTCCAGAACTTATTCTCGTTCCACATCTCTGTCTTTCGCCAAATCCTACTCAAGAGTTTTCAATCCAACTTCAATTCCTCAACCCAAACCACATCCCACCACACTTACACCGTTTGCAACTCTTGCTTTCCCTTTGAACAATGAATCAACTTGCCATTTTGATCAACAGCTTCTAAGGTTTCTCAGAAGCTTTGGAGCAGAAGGAAGGTCTCAGAAACATTCAGTTTTGATGATTACCTGCTGTGGCTGTTGAGGCCTTCTTCTGCCAGTTACTGCCATTCCCCCACCCCCCAGGGAGTGCACATCACTTTCCCTTGATTGGCATGCAAAATCCTTCACTAAGCAATGCGTTAGGGCTGATGCAAATCACCATTGAACTGTCGCTTTGATTACATAGCCTTCTGTCAATATGATTAAGCCAACTTGACATTTGAAAGGTAATGGATGATTTTTGAAGGTTGGGGAGTAAATTGTGCAACTGGTTGGACCAAAATGCACTGGACAATGAGCCAATTATTTATACCTGATGGTTTTGTATTTCAATCGTGGCCAGACATATTGAAACAAAATCAGAGGAAAATTAGCACTTCTCAACCTATTGAATCAAGATCTCATGAAGTATTAGTACCGCTCTATAAGTAGAGCTTATACTCTATTAGTAAGACCACACTTAGAATATTGCATCCAATTTTGGTCACCATAATATATATTTAAAAAATGTTG
Source organism: Diadophis punctatus similis (assembly GCA_023053685.1). Taxonomy (NCBI): domain Eukaryota; kingdom Metazoa; phylum Chordata; class Lepidosauria; order Squamata; family Dipsadidae; genus Diadophis; species Diadophis punctatus. The sequence continues at coordinate 29,760 of JALIGW010000420.1, read as the reverse complement.
AGACTCTGGAAAGTGTACAGAAAAGAGCAACAAAGAATGTTTAGGGACTGGAGGCTAAAACAAGAAGAATGACTGCAAGAATTGGGTATGTCTAGTCTAGTGAAAAAAAGGACTAGGGTTGACATGATAGCATTCTTCCAATATTTGAAGTCCTGCCACAAAGAAGAGGGAAGTCAACTTACCATATTTTTGGAGTATAAGACGCACCTTTTTCCTCCCTAAAAGTGGCTGAAAATTTGGGTGCGTCTTATACTTCAAATGTAGCTTTTTTTTCCAGCCCTAACTAGGTGCTAACAGATCTTCCCAGCTCTTACCTTGCAGGCTTTTTCATTGTTACTCTCTCCAAAGAATGTTTTTCCAGCCCTAAGTCTTTGGAGAATTTTTTTCATTGCTCTACTTGCTCCGAATAAGTTTTTTTCTAGCCCTAACCAGGTGCTAACTATCTTCCCAGCTCTTACCAGCTTGCAGGCTCTTTCATTGTTACTCTCTCAGAAGGAAGTTTTTTTAAGTCCTAACCAGGGGATAAAATAATGTGCTGAAGCTGCTCCGAATAAGTTTTTTTCTAACCCTAACTAGGTGCTAACGATCTTCCCAGCTCTTACTGGCTTGCATGCTCTTTCATTGTTACTCTCTCAGAAGAAGGTTTTTTTAAGTCCTAACCGGGGGATAAAATAATGTGCTGAAGCTGAACAGACTAAGGACTCTAGCCAGATGAATACCTGGTAGGCAGATTGTTTTCCCCTATTTTCCTCCCCAAAAACTAAGGTGCGTCTTATACTCCGGTGCATCTTATACTCCGAAAAATACGGTATTTTCCAAAACACCAGAAGGCAAGATAGGAAGCAATGGATGGAAAATAATCAATAAGAGATCCAACCTAGAACTAAAGAGAAATTTTCTTGCGGCTCAGGGCTTAGATGAGATGGAAGTATTTAAAGCAGAGAACTTCTAACTGTGTGTAAATATTAACACAAGGAAAGAAAACTTGTGTGTTTTTGTTTCATGGCCTGCTGGGGATTATTTTTCTCTTTCCTTTTCAAAGCGAGGAATTTTATATTATACATCAAATACTCCTGAGCAATGCAATGAGATGTTGAATATGCAAGGGAATGGCTTAAAATCAGACACCTTTGCAGACTCAGTAAAGCAGTCCAGAAAGTTTCAGGAACCCACCAGATCAATGTTCACCATTAACATGAACTCTGGAGCCCAGCAGACTATTCAACAATGACCTGAGGTTTTGTTTCATCTGAATGATTTGGAAGAGTTGTTCCTGGTTTGTTCCTTGATGTCTGTTGGGTTTCTTAGATCTGAAGCTACTCAAATAAATTTCAGCAGATGTGTATGTGTCTGCATGTAAATGTGTAAGGCAGTGGTGGCCAACCTTAAGCATACCATCCGCCAAATTTTTTCACAGACGAGTTCCGATCCGCCATTTATTATTTATTTATTTTTTTGGTCGTTTTTGTATGCCGCCCCACTCCCGTAGGACTCAGGGCGGCCATACAACTTTCTTTCTTTCTTTCTTTCTTTCTTTCTTTCTTTCTTTCTTTCTTTCTTTCTTTCTTTCTTTCTTTCTTTCTTTCTTTCTTTCTTTCTCAAAATTTTTTATTTTCTCCATCACAAAAGTCAGTATCTTATTCAACACTTGCCTCATCAGTCATCAGTCTGTTCTACTTTATTCCATTACACTCCCCTCTTTCTATCTCCAACTTCTCCTCCTACTTTCTAACTCCTTCCCTCCTCCTCAACCCTCTCTACACCTTCTCTTCCTCCCCTTCTACTTCCTCTTTCATTTTCTTTGCCTTTCCTTGAGTGCTTTTATACTAAACTCATTTTATATTTGACAGACTGATGCTAATCTCAATTTTAAACTAATCATATCTCTTTTTTAAAAAAAACATCATTATAGTTATATTATTATTTTTTTATGTTATACTCTCTTCTAGGTACATGCTGCTATTTCCATCTTACCTCCCCCCAAAAAGAAAAAAAATCTAATTTCTAGTTTTGTCATCTGGGATACGCATGCGCGCGCATGCACAGAGGGAAAAATAACCCGAATGATTGTGTTCAGCCGGGCCGGGAAAGCCGGGAAAGTGGGTGGGAGAAGCTCCGCGCCGCGACCGCCGCCAGTTCCATCGGCTATACGCCGAAGGACTGGCCCGGGCGAACCGGGAGGATTTCACCCCTGATCTGGGTCCTCATTTTACCGACCTCAGAAGGATGGAAGGCTGAGTCAACCTTGAGCCTGGTGAGATTTCAACAGCTGAACTGCTGAACTGCAGTGCTGCATTTTAACCACTGCGCCACCTCAGCTCTTAGTAATCATCTGCAAGGAAACAACCAAGCTCAGAGAGCATCAAGGACCCCACAGTCCTCCTCCTCCTCCTCCCCCTCAAACCCCACATCCTTCTAGCACTAATGATATTGCCTAGTTGGGCCAGGAACTTCCTGCAAGAAAACTACCAAGCTCAGAGAGTATCAAGGACTCCAGAGTTCTTCTCCTCACAGTCCTTCTCCTTCTCCTTCTCCTTCTCCTTCTCCTTCTCCTTCTCCTTCTCCTCCTCCTCCTCCTCCTCCTCCTCCACTACCACCACCTTCTCTTCTGTTGTGGCCCGCCAGCAGCCAGTGGAGCTGGCAGCAGATTTGGACAGTGAGGAGTTGGGGAGGAACTTGGGCCAATCCTGGTGTCTGGAGAAGAATCTGATGAGTGCTCTGTGTTGGAGGCAGAGATAGGGCCAGGGCCGTATGACAGTTATCAGCTGCCTTTGGAGTCAGACATCAATGAGGCAGATGAACAGCTGGAGCCTGTTCCTAGTGTGCGCATGCGCAGAGTTGCCAAATGAAGGGAACAGCTAAGGAATAAGGGTTGACTTGGGAATAAGGCCACAGGTGGATGATGAATGGCCCCTCCCATAGGGAATAAAAGAGGAGCGAAAGGGGAGTGGAGTTTGCAGGAGACAATTACTTCATTCCTGCATTCTTGCCAAGTATTGCGGCGTCTGAAAGATATCGGCCTGGCCACTCTCCAAGTCTGATAATGGTCGGTAATTGTGAACTATCTTGAAAGACTGTGGGAGAGGAAAGACTTTGCTGGAGAGGAATTCACTGTATATTAAATAAAAGAGGTTTTATCGGGGTGAGGAGTCTGCTTCATGGTTTGGGAAAGCCTAAGTCAAAACATCCTACTCCTCCTCTCACCCCATGTCCTTTTTTGCACTGATGATGTTCCCAGTTGGTTGACAAAATGTCTGGTCCCCACTGTTCATCCCGGAGCTACAAACATTTTTCTTCCATCAGTACAAAAATATATAGCTGTGTGTGTTCTTATCCTTGACTCTCCTTTGTTGTAAAACTCGATTGTTTTGAAAGATGATGGGGTACCACTTTTAATGTACAAGCCTACATGGCATTTCTAACTGTACTGCCTCTCTCTCCCATGATTCTTCTCCCTCCGCCTCTCACTACTCTTCGGAGAAACACATCAATGGCTGATGAAATGGTATCTTGAGATCGGGTTGGACTTTGATGTGACTAAGAGCAGAACTTGAGAAAGTTGTCTTGAGGTAGAGAAGAGAAGGTCTAAGAAGGCAGAATCGGGAAGCCAGAGAGAAAAATCCATTAAAGCCTTCCTGAAGTAGGGTGCATCTCTCAAGACGGGGAGGACCATCAGAGTCAGGAGCTTTTGAAAGAGGCAAAGTAGAAAGGAGATCTTAAAAAAAAGTATTAGGAGGAGAAACAAAAAAAAGGAGAAGCTCGGGGCATGGGTATGAAACTTCAAAGACTATGGATGATGAAAGAGGCTTTAAGACATTGTAAGAGATAAATGCAACAAACAAAAATTATCTCAGAAGGTTTATGGGTAAGACAGACCCAAGACGTAATGGTAGCATGAATTTTTCCAAGAGACAGAAATGATGGAACTTAAAAAAAAGAAAAAAGAAAATGATGAGTAAGGATACTAATTGAGGAGAGGGAAGAAAACGGCCTAAAATTAAGAGGTATAAGAGATAACGAATGTTCTTTGAAGTTAAGCCATAGCGATTAATTTGGAAGAAAGCTGAAAATTAGAGGTGGTAGACCCAGGCATTTAAATAGGAGGAAGGAGGCAGCATTAGAATAATAGTAGATATACCTCGTAGAATGTATTCAATATATAAGTATAGATAAAGGGAAAGATACAAGGTTAAGAAATAGCTCTGATGTTGGAATGAAGTTAGGGTTTCTGAATTGCTAGTCAGCTAACCATAGAATGGATTACGAGTAGATGTACTCAGGGAAGGATAAGAGGGAGGAAGAGGAAGTAGGAAGGAAGGGGAGAGAGAGAGGAGGGAAGTAGGAAAGAGGGAGAGAGGGAGGAAGAAGGTAGAGGGGAGAAAGGGAGACAGAGGGAGGGGAGTAGTATGAAACATAGAAGGAAAGAAGACTGGAGATAAAAGTATAAAGGGAGAAACTAAGGAGATATGTCTATGATATTATGAATATAATAGAAATTTATCGCTATGGATGTTTTGATGATACGTATATATATTTGTGTATGTTAGGTGAAAAAATTAAAGAAAATTAATTTTACAGAATTTCTCCAAGATACATCAGCCATAGGTGTTGAACCCGAGGCTGCATGTGGCCCAAGCGATAAGATCTCAAATAAACCAAACATCTTAAATATTGGCTCTGATGCCATTATGATGCTTACGCTTCAGAGGTGGCATGTATGGAAGGCCACGCACATGTGCAGAAGGTGCGCGCGCAACCGAAGCGAGTGTGTGTGCGTGCGCGCGTGCTCACATATGCGAAGTGGTAGGGAAAATAAGTGAATTTTATTTATTTATTTATTTATTTCTACGCTCTTATAGACCGCCCAATCCCGTAGGACTCAGGGCGGCGTACAACATGGATAAGAAACGTACATTAAAAGCAATAATAACAATTTAAAATGACACAATATAAAAACATTAACAAAACACCATTCTTGGGGGAATCTGATCTCCTTGTTCACCCTGCCTGTCGGAAGAGCCATGTTTTCACGGCTTTACGGAAGGCCAGTAGAGTGGGGGTGGTCCGGATCTCTGGTGGGAGTTGGTTCCAGAGGGACGGGGCTCCCACAGAGAAGGCCCTCCCCCGCGGCCCCGCCAACCGACATTGTTTGGCTGACGGGACCCGGAGGAGGCCCTCTCTGTGGGACCTAACTGGTCGTAGGGAGGTATGTGGTAGGATGCGGTCCCGAAGGTAACCTGGCCCTGAGCCTTGTAGGGCTTTAAAGGTCAAAACCAACACCACCTCTGTTATGCTTATACTAAATATTTCTTTTATAGGCTATCAGATTTGGCTATAAAATTGTGGGAGACCACGAGACGCAGCAAGAGAGAGATTTCACTGGCATTCAGTGGTGCTCCAGATGTTTGCAGACCAGATGGAAATAATGGAGCTTTCCTTAACTTTAGAAGTGCCGAGGATTGAAGGCATCGAGAAACTTTTCCCTGCAGCTGTCATCTTTATTTTTCCCCGCCAAAGGATTTGCTTCTTCTGTTTTCTGTTTCCACTGTTTTATTATAGATCCTGGAGTCCCGCAAAATTACAAATTAACTTTATGTAAGAAAAACAAAGGGGAAAAAATATAGTGTTTTTTAAAACACATAACCATACACCTGCAGTCATAGTGACCGCAACAGTTTTCCAAAATGTTTGGAACACCCCTATTTTTAGAAATGGACCGTTCCGGCTGCGAATAGCTTTTGTTATCCCGCCAATAAGAGTGTATGCAGCATCGCGCTTGCGTGAGTTATTTGGTGTTTTCTGTAGCGGTGTTTGAGTTTGAGTTTCGGTCATTTTGACCGCAGATCTTTGTTAACGTATATACTTTTTATAATGTCAGGGCCAAGGTTTCCGCCAAAAAGAGTGGAATTTGGTGATCCAAACTTCGAAGAAACTGTTCTAACATGGTATGAAGAACAGAGAGTGATCTGATTGAAGTGGAATCGGATTGCGATGAAAATCACCCACGTAACACCGATCCTCCGCCAGCTGCATTGGTTGCCCATTAGTCTCCGGTTGCAATTTAAGGTGTTGGTTTTGACCTTTAAAGCCCTACATGGCTCAGGGCCAGGTTACCTTCGGGACCGCATCCTGCCACATACCTCCCTATGACCAGTTAGGTCCCACAGAGCAGGCCTCCTCCGGGTCCCGTCAGCCAAACAATGTCGGTTGGCGGGCCCACGGGGGAGAGCCTTCTCTGTGGGAGCCCCCTCTCTCTGGAACCAACTCCCACCAGAGATCCGGACTATCCCCACCCAACTGTCCTTCCGCAAAGCATTAAACACATGGCTCTTCCGGCAGGCGGGGTGGATTCCCCCATGTATGAATGGTTTTAAATGCAATGTAATGTTTTTAAATGTTATTTTATTGTATCGTTCTTATCTCTGTTGTACGCTGCCCTGAGTCCTACGGGATTGGGCGGCCTATAAGAACTTTTAATTAAATTAAATTTAAATTAAAAATTTTGTAATGGACAATGAGGAACCTGTTGCCACCGCCGATTCTAACATCAGTGATGATGACGCCCCCGATGAAATTGATGACTAGGTACAATCTACGTTGTGCAATAATTTATATGGCAAGAACAAATTCAAATGGTCTTCTGCACCTTTTGGAAGCAATAGATCCAGAACCACTAGTCACAATATTGTAATGCAATTACCTGGACTACGGCCAGAATCTAGAGCGGTCATTATGACCAGAGGTGGGTTCCTCCCAGTTCGGACCGGTTCGCCCGAACTGGTAGCAACCCGCTGGGGACGTCACGATGACATCACGGAACCAGTTCAGTCGGTGCCGGTCCGTGGACGCCGCCATCTTTTTTAAATTTATTTCTATTTTTTTCCATTTTTTTTTTCTTATGCACATGCACAGAAGGCGAGTTTCCAGCACTGCGCATGCATCACCATCTTGTTTTCGGCTTTTAAAAAAAATTTAAATTTTTTCAGCACTGCGCATGCGCGCACATGCTAAGGAGGAAGCAAACTGGCAGCGAGGTAAGTTAGAATCGACGCCTGATTATGACCTCATGTCTGTAATATCATAGCCAAAATAGTACGTCTGTGGTTAAGGGTAAAAAAAAAGTATTTAAGGAATCAAAATTATGCTTCCTATAGCTGAACTTTGGGGGAAAACAGATTTGAATAGCAGACCTGAAATTTCAGTGGTGCAGCAACTTCCTGAAAGGTTGATTTCCATGTCAAAAAAAATCAAATGCTCATTGATCAGGTAGATTATTCCTTCTCAGCGGCTTAAAAAAAATGACAGGATGTTTCTTGTATCTGCACAATAACATTTTTTTTTCCTTTTGGGATAGATGATAAACTTTGCTCCGGGAGCTATAATAAATGTTGCATACAACGCAATTCCTCTTTCATTTTTTTCCCCTCCTGATTGCTAATCCAAAACCACAATCATGACAAGTTCTGCAGTACTTCTACAGAAGTGACGGATAGCAGAAACTTTCCTGCCTCTTTCTTTCCAGTTTAGAACACAGAACATAGAATGGAAAGAGTGCAGAAAAGAGCAACAAAGATGACTAAGGAGCTGGAAGCTAAAACATGTGAAGAATGGTTGAATGAAAACAAGGACTAAGGGCGATACCAGAGGTGGTATTTGCCAGTTCTCTGAATTACTGAAAATTTCTGCTCCCGGTTCTCCAGAACCTGTTAGAACCTGTTGGATTTCACCCCTGGACTGGAGGCTAAAACATATAAAGAATAGATAGATAGATAGAATAGAATTCTTTATTGGCCAAGTGTGATTGGACACACAAGGAATTTGTCTTTGGTGCATATGCTCTCAGTGTACATAAAAGAAAAGATACATTTGTCAAGAATGGTTGTCATAGGGTTCAAGTAAGCAATGGTTGCTGTAATTGGGTATGTCTAGTTTGATGAAAAGAAGGACTAGGGGTGACATGATAGCAGTGATCCAATATTTGAGAGATTGCCACAAAGACAAGGGAGCCAACTTATTTTCCAAAGCACCAGAAGACAAGACAAGAAACAATGAAACTAATCAAGGAGAGAAGCAACCTAGAACTAAGGAGAAATTTCCTAACAGTAAGAACAATAAACCACTGGAACAACTTGCCTCCAGAGGTTGTGAATGCTCCAACACTGGGCGCTTTTAAGGAGAGGTTGGACAACCATTTGTCTGAAATGTTATAGGGTCTCCTGCTTCTGTTCCTAAAACTCACCATCTGGTGATTGGCCCAAAGTTACCTAGGCAGCTTTCATGCCTAAGGCAGGACTAGAACTCACTGGGCGCTTTTAAGGAGAGGTTGGACAACCATTTGTCTGAAATGTTATAGGGTCTCCTGCTTCTGTTCCTAAAACTCACCATCTGGTGATTGGCCCAAAGTTACCTAGGCAGCTTTCATGCCTAAGGCAGGACTAGAACTCACTGTCTACTGGTTTCTAGACCAGCTTCTTAACTACACTACTATACCAAACCAGCTTTCTTTTTACTTTTCAATCAGAATAGAACTGGAAGGGACCTCGGAGGTTTTCTAGTCCAACCCCGGCTGAAGCAGGAGACCTTATACCATTTTAGATAGATGACTGTCCAGTCTTTTCTTACAAAAACCTCCAGTGATGAAGCACCCACAACATCTGAAGGCAAGCTGTTCCACTGATTAATTGTCCTCACTGTTGGGAAGTTTCTCCTTAATTCCAGGTTGCTTGTCTCCTTAGATTAGTTTCCATCCATTGTTTCTTGTCCTGCCCTCAGGTGCTTTGGAGAATAAGTTGACCCCCCTCTTCTTTGTGCAATATTACTATCATGTCACCCCTAATCCTCCTTTTCTCTAGGCTGGCCATACCAAATTCCTGCAACCGTTCTTCATATGTTGTAGTCTCCAGGCCTGCTGGATCATGTTTAAGTGATTGTCCAAGGTCCCTCTCACAGTTACTCTTACTCTCTTCTCATTAGGTGGCCAAAGAATTTGAGCTTAATCTTCAGGATCTGTCCTCCCAAAGAACTATCAGAGTTGATTTCCTTTAGGATCATCTGATAGGATCTCCTTGCAGTCCAAGGGACCCTGAAGAGCCTTTGCTGACCAAGGAGAGATTCAACCTGGAAGTGAGGAGAAACTTTCTGACGGTGAGAGCGTTCAATCCGTGGAACAGCTTGCCAGCGGAGGTTGTGAGAGTCCCAACACTTGAGACTTTCAATAGGAGATTGGACTGCCCTCTGTCTCAAATGGTGTAGGAACTCCTGCTTGAGCAGGGGGTTGGACTAGATGACCTACAAGGTACCTTCCAACTCTAATAATAAAATCTAAATCTAAAAAACCCAATTCAAAAGCATCAATTCTTCGCCACTCAGCCTTAGATAGATTAACAGAGTTGAAAGGGACCTTGTAGGTCATCTAGTCCAACCTCCCACCCAAGCAGAAGAGCCTATACTATTTCTGACAAATGGCAGTCCAATCTTGTCTTGAAAGCCTCCAGTGATGAAGCTCCCACAATTTCTGAAGGCAACTTCTGTTCCATTGGTTGATTGTTCTAACTGTCAGAAAATTTCTCCTTATTTCTAGGTTGAATCTCTCCTTGATCAGTTTCCATCCATTATTCCTTGTCTGGCCTTCGGGTGCCTTGGAAACTAGCTTGACCCCCTCCTCTCTGTGGCAGCTCCTCATATATTGGAAGACTGCTATCAGGTCTCCCCTGGTCCTTCTTTTCATTAGACTAGCCATGCCCAATTCCTGCAACCGTTCATTGTATGTTTTAGCCTCCAATCCCCTAATCCTCTTGGTTGCTCTTCTCTGAGCTCTTTCTAGAGTCTCAACTTCTTTTTTATAGCGTAGTAACCAACTCTCACAGCCATACATTACAACTGGGAAAACCATAACTTCCACTAGGTGGACCTTTATCGACGAGGCGATGCCTCTGCTTTTGAATATGCTGAAAAAACATCTCTAGTGGATTTTACCTCCAACAGGGAGATGGTATGGATGGCCTTCAAAATGCCTTGAAAAGCACAGGCCCTTTCCATGCCATTCTAAGAGAGAAGTATATTGACCACAGACTCCGCCAAAGTCAACAGAAATTATCCACGCAATGAAATTGTGATGGAACAAGGAGGGAAGAGAGAGAGATGTCTGAATGTAAGAAAGAGGAGAGACAGAAAACTATCCTCCTGGCAGATAAAAGCCCATCCGCTGGCTTTTGACAAGGGATTGCTATTTTTTCCAACTTCAGATCCTGAAGACAGTGAGTAGGCTGCAATTTCTTGCTGGGTTTTCTTTTGACTCTGCTTTCCTCCTCCTCCTCCTCCTCCTCCTCCTCCTCCTCCTCCTCCTCCTCCTCCTCCTCCTCCTCCTCCTCCTCCTCCTCCTCCCTCCCTCCCTCCCTCCCTCCCTCCCTCCCTCTCTCTCTCTCTCTCTCTCTCTCTCCCACAGCATTGTGCCAGGACTACCGTAAGTTAAAACAGGCTGAACTAATTCATCCTGTGACCTTCGGGTGACTTCGGTACAAACTGATTTAATGACACTTAATCTGTCAGGTAGCCGAAGCTTCAAAGATGCCGCATGTATATATACCATGTTTCCTCAAAAATAAAACCGGGTCTTATATTAATTTTTGCTCCAAAAGACGCATTAGAGCTTATTTTCTGGATAGGTCTTATTTTTTAGGGAAATTCGGTACTAAATGCATCCATCTGGCTGACAATCTTAACTAGGGCTTATTTGGGGGGTAGGGCTTATATTATGAGCATCCTGAAAAATCATGCTAGGACTTATTTTCCGGTTGGGTCTTATTTTTGGGGAAACATGGTATATATCAAGAGAATGTTGAGAGGACATTAGCCAACGTCTCCTCCGTTTGCAACTATGGGATGGCCATCCCAGAGAAGACATGGGATAGGGTTGATGTCAACAGGAAATCCAGCTGATCTGGTTGTTTCTCTAGGCAATTTTACGACCTTCCTTGCCACCATTGCTAAGGGAAAAGCTGCAGTTGTTAAATTAGGAACCCCATTGTTAAGTGAATGCGGCTTCCCCATTGACTTTGTTTGTCAGAACGTCGCAAGAGATGATCACGTTGTTGTGGCCCGCCAGCAGCCTGTGCAGCCAGGGCCTTTGGAACCTCCAGCACCTCTTGGCAGTGTTGAGAAAGGAGGGGCTACTCCTTTCCTGAATGCAAGAGCATGCAGGGCTGCCAAGAGGCAGGAAGGTTTACTCCAGAGGAGGTCTCCTCGGGAGTAAGACTTGGGGCTAATTGGCCACTCCCCTAGTCTACTTAAGGACATAGAGGCAGCTAACAAGCTGCAGAGAACAACGTTTGGAAAACCCGTCTGATCATAGCTTGCTCCGTGACTCCTGCTTTGTTTCTCTGCTGCAGTTTGGTTATCAAGAACTAATTCTAGGAACTTTGCCAACTTTCAGAAACTACGTAAGATATCCAGACTCAATTGCTCTTCCTTGCTTTCAAACTCTTTGAACTGATACCAGCTATTAATGAAGCTTAATTAGTAGCTGGTTGCTTGCCAAAAAAGACGGGTTGTAAATTGGTGTGTGCATTTTCACTGCTAAGACGTTTATTAGTAGTGGTTAATTGTATTAAATAAGTCCGTATAAACTGGGTGTTGTGTTACGTTCATAGCTGGGGCAGAACACACGTGTCCCCAGGACACTGAAACCGTCATAAATATGAGCCAGTTGCCAAGTGTCTGAATTTTGATCACATGAACACAAGGATGTTACAATGGTCATATGCAGAGGTGGTATATTCTGCCGGTTTGGACCGGTTCGGGTGAACCGGTAGTGGCGATCTCTGGCTCTATGTCAGTGGTTCCCAACCTTTCTAATGCCGCGACCCCTTAATATAGTTCCTCATGTTGTGGTGACCCCCAACCATAAAATTATTTTTGTTGCTACTTCATAACTGTAATTTTGCTACTGTTATGAATCGTAATGTAAATATCTAATATGCAGGATGTATTTTCATTGTTACAAATTGAACATAATTAAAGCATAGCGATTAATCACAAAAACAATATGTAATTATGCCAGATCAGAAATTCTCGGGCCAGTCTTTGCAAGAGCACAAGGAATATCATCTTCCACAATGTCTACTTCTTTATTTAGACTTGAAAAACAACAAGTGTACAGCAATATTTCTCAATCTCAGCAACTTTTAAGGTGCCTGGACTTCAACTCCCAGAATTCAAAGCAAAGCTGGCCCCTTAACTGATGCTGTCAAAGCTCGGCCGCC
>JALIGW010000420.1:0-12500 GCA_023053685.1 Diadophis punctatus similis | reverse complement strand
ACGAAACCGGCAAACCGGAAGTGCGAAAAAACGCACTTCCGGTTTGCCGGTATGCTGTTTTTTGCATTCCGGAGGGTTCAGGGAAGCTCCCTGAAGCTCCGGAATGCAAAAAACTACAAAACGGACAAACCGGAAGTGCGGAAAAGTGCACTTCCGGTTTGTCCGTTTTGTAGTTTTTTGCATTCCGGAGCTTCAGGGCGCTTCCCTGAACCCTCCGGAGTGCAAAAAACAGCACACCGGCAAACCGGAAGTGCGTTTTTTCGCACTTCCGGTTTGCCGGTGGGCAACCCTCGCATGCCGGCTTCTATGGCTCCGCGTGCCACCTCTGGCACGCGTGCCATAGGTTCGCCACCACGGCCCTATAGCATTTCAGATAGGTGGCTGTCCAGTCTTTTCTTTAAAACCTCCAGTGTTGAACCATTGTCGGGAGTAGGGCGGCATATAAGAACCAAGAAATAAATAAATTTACAACTTCTGGTGGCGAGCTGTTCCACTGGTTAATTGTCCTCACTGTTAGGAAGCTTCTCCTTAATTCCAGCTTGCTTCTCTCCTTGATTAGTTTCCATCCAAGTTTTTCCAGATCCTGTTAAGCTTAGTTAAGACATTACAAAATGCTCCCAAATCCCTTCTTGTGATTTCTGAAGAACCTGCAGCCAGGGAAAGCTTCTCTCTTTGCGTAGGATGGACAAACAATATTTACGGGGAAGCGAAAAGCTCTGCCTTCAGCAATTTCCAAGGTCAAACAAGAATAAATGGTCAAAGCCAACCCATGAAATAAGGAAAGGAAAAGGCCATCGTTCGACTTAACGGGGGCTGCCAGAACATTTCAGACCAGTGCAATGTTCAGGGATAAAATAGAGTTTTAATTAAATGGAACACGCACAGTGGAACGAGGCCGGGGTCTTGAACGCCAGAATTGCCCTCTTCCATTTTCGCGCAGTGTAGACTCGGAGCCCACCGAACAGAGCGCTAATAGAGATATAAGTTTTCTGAAATGGCCCTCAACAGCTGAATAGCTCCGATTCCCAGGAGGAATCTCTGAACAGCCTGCACCAAATCAACTCAATTGCAAAGGCTTTTAAAAACAAATCACCCAACTCCGTCTTCGGCGTTCCTGAATGGGAGCGTTGGAGAAGCCTTCAAAAGTTATCCATCCGGTTGAAATGGCCACCATGGCAGTGCTTAAACAGAATAGAATAACAGAGTTGGAAAGGACCTCAGAGGTCTTCTAATCCAACCCCCTGCTCAGGTTTCTCTTTATAAGATAGTTTCTCTTTTTTTTTCCTGAAGCCAGAAAAAAAAACCAAGGCAAAGGTATGTCCAATGATACCCCCATGCAGATTTCTTGAGGTGCTACATACAGTAAGTTTATTTATTTATTTATTTGTCAAACATGTATAGGATAGTAGTATAAACATAAGTAAAAGGTTACGATAAAAGAGGACAATAGGACAGTAGGACAGGGACGGTAGGCACAATGGTGCGCTTATGCACGCCCCTTACAGACCTCTTAGAAACAAGGAGAGGTCGACTGTAGACAGTCTAAGGTTAAAGTTTTGGGGGTTTGGGGGAAGAAACCACAGAGTCAGGTAGTGCATTCCAGGCATTGATCACTCTGTTGCTGAAGTCGTATTTTCTGCAGTCGAGTTTGGAGCGCTTTACATTGAGTTTGAATCTATTACGTGCTCGTGTATTGCTGCGGTTGAAGCTGAAGTAGTCATTAACAGGAAGGACATTTTGATATATGATTTTATGAACTACATTTAGATCAGATCGGAGGCGACGCAGTTGTAAATTGTCTAATCCCAATATTTCAAGTCTGGTGGAATAAGGTATTTTGTTGTGAGCGGAGGAGTGGAGGACTCTTCTTGTGAAATATTTCTGGACTCTCTCGATTGTATTTATGTCTGATATGCAGTGCAGGTTCCAGACAGGTGAGCTGTATTCCAGAATTGGTCTAAGTTCTTTGCCATTTCATTCATTCCCCCCCCCCCCAATTTCCTAATCAACCTTGAATCCCTGTAATTCTCCATCCAAGTATTAACTAGGACTGATCTTGCCAAGGACATCTGAATGCTACCATTGGATGAAGGGATAGATGGGGAACTCATCAAATTTGCAGATGACACCAAGCTGGCAGGAATAACCAACTCTCCAGAAGATAGGGTCAAGATACAGAAGGATCTTGACAGACTTGAACATTGGGCGCTATCTAACAAAATGAAATTCAATGGTGAAAAAAGTAAGGTTCTACATTTAGGCAAGAAAAACAAAATGCACAGGTACAGTATATGTGGTACCTCGCTCAACAGTAGTAACTGTGAGAGGGACCTTGGAGTCCTAGTGGACAACCATTTAAATATGAGCCAGCAGTGTGCAGCAGCTGCCAAAAAAGCCAACACAGTTCTAGGCTGCATTAACAGAGGGATAGAATCAAGATGATGCAAAGTGTTAACACCACTTTATAATGCCTTGGTAAGGCCACACTTGGAATACTGCATTCAGTTTTGGTCGCCACGATGTAAAAAGGATGTGGAGACTCTAGAAAGAGTGCAGAGAAGAGCAACAAAGATGATTAGGGAACTGGAGGCTAAAACATTCAGTATAAAGAACAGTTGCTGGAATTTGGTATATCTAGTTTAATGAAAAGAAAGACTAGAGGTGACGTGATAGCAATGTTCCAATATCTCAGGGGTTGCCACAAAGAAAAGGAGGTCCACCTATTCTCCAAAGCACCCGAAGGCAGGACAAGAAGCAATGGATGGAAACTAATGAAGAAGAGAAGCAACCTAGAACTAAGGGAAGATGTCCTGGCAGTTAGAACAATGAATCAGCGGAACAACTTGCCTCCAGCAGTTGTGAATGCTCCAACACCAGAAAATTTTAAGAGGAGATTGGACAACCATTTGTCTAAAATGGTGTAGGGTTTCCTGCCTGAACAGGGGGTTGGAGAAATTTCTTCTTAGTTCTAGTTCATATCTGCATGCAGACATGAAATGTCTGCAAGAAAACCATCAAGGTCAGAGAACTCCAAGGACCCCACAGTCCTCCTCCTCCTCCTCTTCTTCCTCCTCCTCCTCCCTGCACACCCCACTCCCTTCTAGCACTGATTATCTTGCCTAATTTGGGTTATGAAATGTCTGCAAGAAAACAACCAAGCTCAGAGAGCACCAAGGGCTTCTCTTTTCAACCCTGAGCTACAAACATTCTCCTTTATTTGAAAGCAGTTAGTGGAATTGACTGAGGACCAAGGATGTCAGCTGAATACCTAAATTAATATTCCATGTGTCTAACAGCATTACCGTGAACTATTAATCTGCTGTAGCATTTGGACAGAAATTCAGTCATTTCATCCTCCAGATCTATTTGGAATAAAATCCTTGTCCTGAAAGACACAATTTGTCTATTATATTTTATTACAGTATGGACATTCATGGGCCGTAGCCAAGATCACCAGATGCATGGATTTGGAGCTTCATCATTAGATGAAGATGGAACTGTGGAGTAGGGAGAATTTTTTGGACAACATCTAGTCTACCCCATCCATTATTCAGCCTCATTAAAGGAGATAAGCTATTCCACAGCCAAGCAGGTCACATTGTTCAAATGTTCCAATATCTAAGGGGCTGCCACAAAGAAGAGGGGGGTCAACCTATTCTCCAAAGCACTAAAACTTAGGAGAAACTTCCTGACATTGAAAACAATGAATAAGTGCATTGGGGACCCCTGTTCAGGGGCGGGTTGCTTACTTATCGATACCGGTGCGCTGCACGCGCATCTCCACGTTCCGTGCACGCGCAGAAGCAAAATCTCGCTGAAATCGCGCGAGAGGACACGCGTGTGTGTGCAATTTCGACAAGATTTTGTTTCTGCGCATGCGCGGAAGAAAAATCTTGCCGAAATCTTGTGCGCGCGCATGTTCCCTCATGAGATTTCAGCGAGATTTTGCTTCCACACAGGCACAGAAGCAAAAAAGCCAACAAATTATTAAAAAAGATGGCAATGCACGCGACTGTCCAGTGAAGACAGCACCAGAGCAGTCACGTGCAAATTGCGTAATCGGCGGGTCCCTACCGGAGCTGCGCACTGGACCGCACCAGTAGGAACCCACCCCTGCCCCTGTTCTAGTGGTTTGTCCTGTCAGAGTTGCTGTGGAGCCTTCTTGGAACTGTTGAAAGGACCGTGTGGTAGACTGGAGATAGATGATGCCATGTCCCTCCGCCTCTGTTGAGAGAGAGCTTCCATTCCATTCCCCACCATCCAGTCAGAGTTGAAGAAGATTCTTGGATGAGAAGCAAAATGTCTTCAACGAAAAACAAGAAAGTGCTTTTTTCAAGAGGCAACTGGACTTTCTGGTTTGTCTTTGACCTTTGGGACAACCATGACCTGGATGACTGAGAATCTTCATAGACATTTAATCAATGGAATGGCTTGCCTCCAGAAGTTGTGGGTGCTCCATCACTGGTTTCATTTAGAGACTGGACAGCCATTTGTCCACAATGGTCTAGGGCCGGGATGGCGAACCTATGGCACGTGTGACACAGGTGGCATGCAGAGCTCTCTCTGCGGGCACGCGAGCCATTGCCCAGCTCAGCTCCACCACGGATGCGCACACGCGCCTCCCGCTGGCTAGTTGATTTTCAGGTATCTGCCGTGCATGTGTGGAGGGCAGGGCACATGCGGGAGATGTGCACACATGTGTGGGGGTGGGGTGGGTTGCACATGCATGCGCAGGGTGGGGGGAGCATGGGGTGCAGAGCCCCTCATGGCCCATTTTTGGTCCCAAGGGGCTGCAGGGAGACTTGTTAGGCCCAAAATGGGGTGGGGGGGTCACACACATGCATGGGGGTGGGGGAGCACAGGGGGGGGGTCGCGCACACATGCATGGGGGAGCGGGGGGAGCAGGGGGTGTCACGCATGCATGCGCAGTGGGCGGGTTGCACAGGGGGGTGTCGCAAGTGCATTGCATTATGGGTGCTGACACATGCACACGCTTTCAGCACACGACGAGAGAAAGGTTATCCATCACCGGTCTAGGGTCTCCTGCATGAGCAAGGGATTAGACTAGAAGACCTCCAAGGTCTATTCCAATCCTATTACTGTGTGTGCTATCTTCTCTTGCCTTGCTTCCACTTACCCTGTCTTTTCAATCGTTCCTTAGAACCTTTTCATCTTGATTGCCCTATTTTTGAACTCAGAACTTTCAGCATATGTTTCGGCTCCACTCCCAGATCCCGGCGAAGGCAAATAAAGTCAAGGAAAGAAGCCAAACGAGTTATCTCCAACACCGTCTTCATTTTCCAACGATAAACCAGCAAAACGTCTCAACAATGATCCTCAAAATTTGCAGCAAATCCATTAATAGCAATAGCAATACCACTTAGACTTATATACCGCTTCATAGTGCTTTACAGCCCTCTCTAAGCGGTTTACAGAGTTCAGCATATTGCCCCCAACAATCTCATTTTACCCACCTCGGAAGGATGAGTCAACCTTGAGCCGGTGAGATTTGAACAGCTGAACTGCTGAAGTAGCAGTCAGCTGAAGTAGCCTGCAGTGCTGCACTTTAACCACTGCGCCACCTGCGCCAACCAAGCAGCATCAGGCTTCTTCTCTGAGGCCTTACTTTTATGCACCCCAAAATGTTGGAAAGTTTGTTCCATTCACTTCTTTGCACGCCACTCCCTGTTCCAAAAGTAGAACTGGGTTTTTTTTAATATCAAGTAATTCAGAAGGCATGCCAAGGAAATAGAAATGGACTTGCATCAGCATCAGTATGTAGAGGATGATAGAAGCACTCAAATTTATAGAAAATTTAAAAATCAATTAACATGTTAGCTTCAGAGGAGATATTGTAAGCTGTCCAATGTAATAAAATCAGCAATGCATGGCATTACTTCCTTCTATGAAGAGCCTGAATAAATAAGACATTTATGAAAAAAAGAAAGAAAGGAGGGGGATGGAATCTAAAATGAATATCCCAAGAACTGAGGGATGAGAGAGAGAGGAGGAGGAGAAGGAGGAGAAAGGTAAAGAGAAATTGAATTTTTACCTTGCAAGGTTTTTTTTTTAAAGAGAGTTTGGTGGTTGTGGGGTTTTATGCATAATTTATAAGAGCAATTGGCCAGTTCACTCAGGTATACACCGTATCAGCTTTACAGTAGAAAAAAAAAGATTAAGCAACCTAACTTTTTTAAAATTGAAATCAAATATAGGGCTGGGAGGAAATATCCAGGACTTGCAAATGAAATCAATTCCACCACGTTTGCTTGCAGTTTAGTCCCAATTTTGTTACACAAAGTAAAAGGAGGAGTTTGCAGTCCTAAAAAAGAACGAGAACACAATGGGGACTTGTCCCAAAGGTGGTTTTTTGAAGAGGCAACTGGACTTTCTGTTTTTTCTTTGAAGATGTTTCGCTTCTCATCCAAGAAGCTTCTTCAGCTCTGACTTCCATCATCCAGTCAGAACTGAAGAAGCTTCTTGGATGAGAAGCGAAACGTCTTCAAAGAAAAAACAGAAAGTCCAGTTGCCTCTTGAAAAAGCATTTTTGGGACAACCATGACCTGGATGACTGAGAATCTCTATAGACAATGGAGACTTGGAGTCCAGCTAAAGTTAACAGAATAGCAGAGTGGGAAGGGACTTTGGAGGTCTTCTAGTCCAACCCCCTGCTTAGGCAGGAAACCCTACACCAGTGGTGGCGAACCTTTTTCGGCTCGCGTGCCGAAAA
Source organism: Diadophis punctatus similis (assembly GCA_023053685.1). NCBI lineage: Eukaryota > Metazoa > Chordata > Lepidosauria > Squamata > Dipsadidae > Diadophis > Diadophis punctatus. The sequence continues at coordinate 5,770 of JALIGW010000420.1, read as the reverse complement.
AGGGGGCGCGCGCTCGCGCACGCTCACGTGCCCACACCCATTCCCTCCCCCCCACGCATGCGCACAACACCCCCCCATGCTGCCCCCTGCGCATGCGCACACCCCCCCCCCACAGGCCCACTTACCGGAGCCTGGAACAACGAAACGGAGTCTGGAATGACGAAACCGGCAAACCGGAAGTGCAAAAAAACACACTTCCGGTTTGCCGGTGTGCTGTTTTTTGCACTCCGGAGGGTTCAGGGAAGCTCCCTGAAGCTCTGGAATGCAAAAAGCTACAAAACGGACAAACCGGAAGTGCGGAAAAGTGCACTTCCGGTTTGTCCGTTTTGTAGTGCAAAAAGTGCAAAAAACAGCACACCGGCAAACCGGAAGTGCATTTTTTCGCACTTCCGGTTTGCCGGTGGGAACCCTCGCGTGCCGGCTTCTATGGCTCCGCGTGCCAGTTCTGGCACGCGTGCCATAGGTTCGCCACCACGGCCCTACACCATTTCAGACAAATGGTTGTCCAATCTCTTCTTTAAAACTTCCAGTGATGGAGCATCCACAACTTCTGGAGGCAAGTTGTTCCACTGATTAATTGTTCTAACTGTCAGGGAGTTTCTCCTTAGTTCTAGATTGTTTCTAGAACTAAGGTTGACCTCCTCTTCTTTGTGGCAGCCCCTTAAAACTTGATCCTTCTGAACTTCACCAACATGTCCAGTTATTCTGCCAATCTGGAACATGATAACTGCAGCACACACACACACACACACACACACACACACACACACACACACACACACTGATGCTGCTAACTATTGATGTTCAAAAAAAATTCCACAAATCTTAGAAAATGTCTTACTGTACAATAAATTGCTTCATGAAACCACACCAGGACTTGAATTTCTGCCAGGTTGGATTCTTTCTTTATCTATCAGAGAGTGAAAAGGAGATAAAATAATCAATACTTTTTCATTTTTGAGCTGAACCTCAGTAATAGGCAGAAGAACTACATTGCTTTGATTTTATTTCACTCCAGTATATTTCATGTAATCAAAATTATTGGTCCTAAAGATTGCAAAAATGACAGTCTCTCTCTCTCTCTCTCTCTCTCTCTCTCTCTTTCTCTCTCTCTCTCTCTCTCTCTCATTCTCTCTCTCATTCTCTTTCATTCTCTCTCTCTCTCACTCTCTCTCTCTCTCACTCTCTCTCTCTCTCTCTCTCTTTCATTCTCTCATTCTTTCTCTCTCTCTCTTTCCCTCTTTCATTCTCTCTCTCTCTCATTCTCTCTCATTCGCTTTCTCTCTCTTTCATTCTTTTTCATTCTCTCTCTGATTCTCTCATTTTTCTCTCCCTTTCATTCTCTCATTCTCTCTCTCTATTTTTCATTCTCATTCACTTTCTCTCTCTTTCATTCTTTTTCATTCTCTCTTTGTCTCTCATTTTCTTTCTCCCTTTCATTCTCTCTCATTCTCTCTCTCATTTGCTTTCTCTCTTTCATTCTCTTTCATTCTCTCTCTCATTCTCTCTCTTTCTCTCTCTCTTATTCTCTCTCACTTTTTCATTCTCTCTCATTCTCCTCACTTTCACTCTCTCATTCTCTCTCTCATTTGCTTTCCCTCTCACTCTTTTTCATTCTTTTTCTCTCATTTTCTTTCTCCCTTTCTTTCTCTCTTTCTTTCTCTCTCTCTCTCTCTCTCTCATTCTCTCTCTCTCTCATTCTCTCTCTCATTCTCTCTCATTCTCTCTCTTATTTGCTTTCCCTCTCACTCTTTTTCATTCTTTTTCTCTCATTTTCTTTCTCCCTTTCTTTCTCCCTTTCTTTCTCTCTTTCTTTCTCTCTCATTCTCTCTCTCTCATTCTCTCTCTCATTCTCTCTCTCATTCTCTCTCATTCTCTCTCTTATTTGCTTTCTCTCTCTTTCATTCTTTTTCATTCTCTCTCTCATTCTCTCCTTTACATTCTCTCTCATTCTCTCTCTTTCATTCCCTCTCTTTCTCTTTCTCTCTCTCATTTGCTTTCTCTCTCTCTCATTCTTTTTCATTCTCTCTCTCTCATTTTCTCTCTCCATTTCATTCTCTCCTGTGTAGAGTACACTCAGCCAATATTTTGTGTAAACCAGGAAAATAGTTTAATTCAGTAGCTGGATTAGGAATTAGGAGCAAAGGCAGCCTGAATAAACAGGAACCTTTGGGAAAGAAGTAAGGATTCACTATTTATCAATAATTCTGAAAGGAAGGAAAAACAAAATCAGGTATCCTTGCTCATTCCCCTCCCCCCCCCCAGAACTCAGCTCCCTTCAGTAATATCAACAATCCATTGAATCAGATCAGCTGTCTTATTGGGTGACATCACTACAATATCAGATTACATAGGATCCCTAACATGAATAATTCTTACAAACAGGCCAAACTGGTGCATAGGATCAGAAATCCATTGGTAAAACTGTCCTGTAAAAATCCTGGTAAGCACAAGATGTCAGCAAAGAGGCATCCAAAACTCTAAATCTTGAATAGGTTCTAGTACTAATCCTGATTTTTTGCTAACTTCTGGAAAAATGCCATTTAAAAGTAGTTTTAGATTTAATGGCCTGTTGCTTAGTGACTGTTCAAAGTTACAATAGACATCAACAAAGGAATTTATAATCCAGTTTTGAAGTTCCAGAGTCTGCCTACCTTACACAAAGAATATAGATAATAGAATAATAGAGTTGGAAGGCATCTTAAAGGTCATCTAGTCCAACCCCCTGCTCGAACAGGAGACCCTCTACCAGTGATGGCGAACCTTTTTCCACTCAGGTGCCGAAAGCGCAAAAGCGTGTGCTATTGCGCTATTCCTTGTGCCCACACCCATAATTTAATGCCCCCATGTGCCCTGCCCCATGCGCTTGCGCATGCGCCCCCATGCGGCCCCGCTCGCATGGATGCGCGCATGACCCCCCTTCCCCCGCTCCCCCATTTCCTGACTTCCGGCGGGCCCGATAGGCCTGTTTTTCGCCCTCCAGAGGCTTTCTTGGAACCTGGGGAGGGCAAAACACCCTCCCCTGCCCCCCCGGAGGCCCTCCGGAGGCCAAAAATGCCATCCCAGAGCCTCCACATGAGCCAAAAATCAGCTGACTGGCATGCACATGTGCGCTGGAGCTGAGCTAGGGCAATGGCTCGCGTGCCGGCAGATATGGCTCCGTGTGCCATCTGTGGCACGCGTGCCATAGGTTCGCCATCACGGCCCTATACCATTTCAGACAAATGGTTGTCCAATCTCTTCTTAAAAACTTCTGGTGTTGGAACATTCAGAACTTCTGGAGGCAGGCTGTTCCACAGGTTAATTGTCCTCCCTGTTAGGAAGTTTCTCCTTAATTCCAGGTTGTTTCTCTCCTTGATTAGTTTCCATCCATTGTTTCTTGTCCTGCCCTCTGGTGCTTTGGAAAATAGTTTGACCCCCCCCCCAGTTATGTTTTTAATTTGACCTACAATTATTTGATTGTATATACACACAGCAGGGGTGGGTTCGGACCGGTTCGGACCGGATCGCCCGAACCGGTAGTGACCCGCTGATGACGTCACTGTTGGTGCCATTCCGTGCATGCTGCCATCTTTTTGGGGATTTGTTCCCCTTCCGCGACTTGAAAAAGGGCCTTCCCGCCCGCCCACGGGTGAATTCTGACCTTTATTTCTTCACCCGAAGCACAGCTGATGAGCTCCTCACCTGTGTTTCGGGCTAATTCCTGCTTCTGGGCATGCGCGGAAATGAAATCGCACGAGGGGACGTGCGCGTGCACGCTTAAGCGGAGCGAGCGTGTATGTGCGAAATATCACAATGTGAACCGGTGGCGAAGGTAAGTGGAACCCACCCCTGACACACAGTCAAATATCCACATTTTGGACATGTGTCAGCCAGCCTGCATTTACAGTCCTTTGCAGTATCTTGAGTTCACATGACTGTTATTTACGATTCCCCGCCCCCCCCCCAGAAACCGATGTTTACTTCTGGTGTACAGGAAAAAGTGCCCATAGTGAAGAATGGTCTCACTTAATGACCATGGCCTTTGCTTAATGACTGAAGTGTTCACTCTAGGACCACCAAATTCAGTTAACAACTATTGCAGAAATGATCGCAAAATCAGTCACACAATGGCGTGGTTCAAGACAGACACGGCTTATGCCTGAAATTTATTTATGTTTCCCGCCTTTTTTATTTTTACAAATAACTCCAGTCGGTGAACTTATCCCACACACCTTCCTCAACAACAACCCTGTGAAGTGGACTGGGCTGAGAGAGAGTGACTGGCCCAAAGTCACTCAGCTGGCTTTCATGGATAAGGCAGGACTAGAACTCACCGTCTCCTGGTGATTGGACCAAAATCACCTAGCTTCTAGGAGAGGGGTGGGTGATAACTTTCTACAGGTATAATAGTGTAATTGTATAGGGCAGAGGTGTCAAACTCAGAGGTGTCAAATCGGATCCGGCCCATGGGGTGCTTAGATCTGGCCTGCGGGGCTGCCCTGGAAACAGCAAAAGACCAGCCCACAGTGCTTCTGCTAGCAAAAACGGAGCTCCGTTTTCGCTGGCAGAGGGTTGCAGGAGGCTGTCTCAGCCAAAAACGGAGCTCAGGAGCCTCTTTTCGCTGGCAGAGTGTTTGGGCCTCCACAGGCGCCCCCCGACATGAATGATGTCGAGCTGGCTATGCCCACCCTGGCCACGCCCACCCCGGTCCCCCAAGGTCAAACACAACCCTGATGCGGCCCTCAATGAAATCGAGTTTGACACCCCTGGTATAGGGTTTCCTGCCTGAGCAGGGGGTTGGACTAGAAGACCTCCAAGGTCCCTTCCAGCTCTGTTATTCTGTTCTTTTCTCTTTTATAAGCCTTTGGTCATCAAGAAGACCCCGACAGTATATTTTCTGATAGTTGCAAATAAAATAAAGCCGCACAGCACCTTCAAAGATAATTCTTTTTAGCAGGGAGGCCGCAAAAGTCTATCAACCAAGACTTGAGTCCACTGCAAATGTAACTTTAGAAGCAGAGCTCAGCTTTCTGGCCCATTAGTTTGCAAATACTCCTTGGTGCCAGGCTCTTTCTGAGTATGGGCTTTGTTTTTTGTGGGTTTTTTGTGTGTGTGTGTTTTGCACAAAGCACCTGGTGAAAGCTTTTCAACACTAAATCCCTGCTTTGTTGATTGGAAGGAAAGCGGGTTGCAAGAAAGGAAGAGAAAAAAAGGAAATGCATCAGGTGAATCCGTAGTGAATACGAGTCGTCGGCGAGCCTTTAATTGATAAGAAGGCTAATATTAGATAACAAATAAACAGTCTATTAGGCAGGCATTTAATTAAAAAGCAAATTAATGCGGTAATGACCTACTGGAACTAACAGGCAGAAATGTTTTACCGATGGCTACATCTGGAAGGGTTCACCCTTCCCTTCCCCCCCACCCCCAATTCTCGCCTTTAGAAGCACATTAAGAAAACACATATTCGTTTAAATAGTTAGATTGGAGGGCTTTGGTTTTCCGCCTAGCAAAGAGTCCTGCAGGTACAATTTGGCTCCCGAGGAAATTCGGAAGTAGAATTCGATTTGAATTTCAGGGAACAGGGGCATGGTTTATTCTTCCCCGAGGGAGGACAAGTGAATATTGGGCTGTGCTATCAAGAGAAAGAAATGATAGGGCTGCTGCACTCTTCAAATTTAGAATGTTCATGAATGGGCCATGGAGTGGAATGGAATGGAACGGAACGGAACGGAACGGAACGGAACAGAACAGAACAGAACAGAAAATATGGAAGGGAAGGGAAGGG